>BQNB010046255.1:0-43813 GCA_026074375.1 Tanacetum coccineum | reverse complement strand
TTAGGATTAAGTTTAGTATTTTTAGTTTAATTTTTAGTATTATTTAGTTTTAAAAATAGTTTTAAATAGTTTAAAATTTTTTTAAATAATTTCTGTTTTAAAAAAAATTAGTTTTATGCATATTAGTTTAAGAAATTTGCATTTTGAGTTTTTAGAGTTTTAATTTGTCATTTTTAGTTAATTAGTTAATTTTAGTTATTAATTAGATTTTAATTTGCTTTAAATGTCGTTAGGATTTTTAAATTGCCTTAATTCCTAGATTAGCGTGCGTTTATGTGCTTTCCCTTTGTGTTTTTAGATTTAAAATCCAAAATCCAAAATATCGAATATTCAAGCATGCGATTACCACTACTACAAAAAAGGCTAAAAACACCCCCCCCCAAAAAAAAGACCGGTTATGTAAAACCCTATCTCTATGACAAAAAAATAATGGGAAGGAAATAAACGGAATTAGGTTTTCTTGAAAAAACTAGTTTTCACAATAGAAATTGTATAAAAATTGGTTTTTGGGGTGCAAATCACTCTTTTTGCACAATTAAAGACACTGGTGTGTATGTAACAACATGTCTTTATGTGTTTATGTTATGGACACCATTTTTTATAAAACAACTAGTTTTTTTACACAATTAAAGACATTGGTATGTAGGTAACAACATGTCTCTATTTGTTTATGTTACAGACACTATTTTATATAAAACATCCGATCTTGTTTTATGTTAATAATTTGGTGTGCTAAAATAATCTTAACTTAAAAAAAACAATTAAAAGCAAACTTGACATATGATTAAAATCATAAGGACTAAACATTATATACTAAGTCAGAATTAGTAGAGTGTTGGATTCTTATACTTATACATTTAATAGAATGACGGCTAATACATATATAGAGATAGTCTACGTACGAGTCTCTTCGAGCTATGGATATAAGTCTGAGGAAGGCGCTTCATGTCTTGGCATTGAAAACAAGTAAAAGCTAAAACACATCTTAAATGCTAATAGAATATTTAATTTTAAACCATGATAATTGCTCAAGAATTTGGACTTTAAATATGATTACTTTTTGTGTAATACCCGTAGTTTTGATACTCTGTATACAGTAAGTGTTTCCATTAAGAAAACAAAAAGGAGTTTCGTGTTTTGCTTATTCGAGTTTCGGCTTATTCCAAGTGCTTATTCGTGGTTTATTAGACTTATTCGTTTTGCTTATTTGTGGTTTTGGGTCACTTGGACTCTCGGCCCAATAAGCCAAGATTAAGCCGTGGTTTATCTTGAGCTTATTCTGTAATATCCAACATTTTTTACAAGTTCTTATTGATTTTGTTATATACAATAATAATAATAATAATAATAATAATAATAATAATAATAATAATAATAATAATGAAACATTAATTGAAGAATTTATATCCATTATTAGTATTTAATTAGTCAATAGAATCTGGGAGTTAGTCAAGTATTTAATTAGTCAATGGGAATTAGTCAAATATGTAACATACATGATATCATTATTAGTGTTTAATTAGTTTAAATGAAAATTTAGTGCAATTGTGGAAATCAGATCATACTTGAGTCTGGAGGTACGGAGTGTACACCCATCAAAAGTAAGAAAATATATTAAATGGACGGTTTCAATATTAAATATTTGTAACCATTAAATAGGCGGTTTAAACATTAAATGTTGACGGTTTCAACTTTGACCTAATGACCATGATTATGATCTTGTAACCACCATGCATTTATGGAGGATGTTATGAGATTATGGTCATAACTCCTTTTGACCATAAGTTACAACTCGATCATCTTAAGGGACACTCCTCACAGAACAAGGTTGGTTTCTTGAACCCTGGAATGATTACAACAGATTCATGCTTTTATGAAAAGTGGGCAACCATAGATTACTTAACTCAATCATTGACGGGTTACGAGTTTTATCTTGCACCGTATCTACAAGGGTACCATATCTTACCATCTTAATTATATTCAAATATTGTTATTTGGTATGTTTTTTTCCCTAAAAACGTGTACACAAAATGCATAAGCCGTCAGTATGTTTCTCTTCATAATATGCCTCAAACCTCATGGAAACGAGATCTTATTTTTGAATTCTTTTAGGGTTTCAAACACGAATGAGACTGTATAGGCTCGCTGGACTTGTGGAAGTCGTAAGTATTATCTTAAAATATTTAAGAATTCAATTTGTTTCTATAGAATTTTTAACTGCATTAAATATATTTTCTTTTTAGGTCGTTTGGTTTATGTCTGCGTGGGAATTCCCTTTTGTGAAACGCCAGCCAGGTGACTGGTATGTGGATATTATTCATTGAAATGGATGCATTGACTTGTATCTGTAAATATCAAATCGGAAAACTTCCCGAACATAGTAAGTGCTTGTTAATTTTGTATGTTTCTATAACTTCAAATCCTGAACCTTTTAACAACTTTCCTAAGTAGCTAAGTACCATTTTCTATATAGGTTGGTTATCTTTTTTAGAATGGGCTTTGCTGGAGGAGTTGACCAGTTAAATACCTTGCAAAGCCTACAGATTAGATTACTAGTATAGTGAATGTTTAACCAGTTTATAGCTTAATAAGCCCAAAAAATGAGCTTGGTTTACCTAGCCAGTTCAGTCTTTGTTTAAGAATGTTTCCAGATGATACTTAATCCCTCGATAAGAACATGAATATACTTAGAAGCTTTAGATTATATAAGATACCTAATCCCTCGGCCGAAGTAGAAATATCAGATTACTTAATATACTTAGTCCCTACATCAGAACACATGTGTAGAAACTGCCTAAGAAAACTATTGCAAGGGATCCAATTTTCTTCCAAGAATTCGCTTTCGTATGGCAATTATTAGGTTGTTCTGTAAGCTTTAGAATAGCAAATAGTGCTAACCCAATGTCAACAACGATAAATGATGAACATGTTGTCAAATATCCGTTTTTCGACGGTAAGATACAAGCATGATGATGAACATGTTGTCAAATATCTATTTTTCATACTCATATTTTCCCTTTTCTATGTATGTAGCTTGTAGCTCAGTTTCAAAATGCATCTACTTAAGGTTTACATTGTGGCGAGATTAGTCTTAGATAATTATGTTGAATTCTAGTGTTTTTCTTTATAGTTATTTGTTGAATTCTAGTAATTTAATTTGATTTGAATTTTGTATTTGTTTTATGTTAAGCTTAAATGAAAGTTGTATTTATTTACTTTATTTTGTTGATTTTGACATTTTTGGTCCATCTAACTCAGTTTATATATATTTGCTGTATTTATATTTCTTTATTTTGGTGGGTTAAATTTGTAAATTTTGGAATTTATTAAAGAATTCTAATTTTTTTTATAAAAATGATTAAAAAAAGACAGGTTTTGAGATAAAAACATATCTTTTTAATCTATATAAAGACCGATTGGATATTGTTATAAAGACATGTTTCGGGAGAACTAGTATAGAGACCAATTGTTAAGGAGACTATTTCTTAAAGAGAGAACCGGTGTCGATTCTTCTTATAGAGACTGGTTGGATAACCGGCTTTCATATATTTTGATCATGGAGATACCCCCCCCCCCCTTGGAGAGTGGTTCCAAAACCACTCTTTATGGGCTATTTTGACCAGTTTCTATGGCCTTTTTTGTAGTAGTGGTTTGCATCTGAGCTTCAAGATTTCTAGCCATTTCTTCATCAAGAGTAACTTGATCTTTCTTCTTCAAAGGTCTTTCAGGCTCAACCATTATTGCCTTGCCTTTGTCTTTAGCATGTAGATGTTGTGATGCTTGTGAAGGTGATAATGTTGTTTTGAATTTACTTGGCTCTTGAACTACAACCCCTCTAGCCTTGGGTCTTGTAGTTGTAGTTGTTAGGGTTTACAAAACCTTGAAGCTAAGAATATCAAAGATGTATATCTAACATTATGCCCTAGGACCTCCTTTTATACACCAAGGAGTCCTACAAGGCTTACAATACTTTCCTAACTTATCAAGATCTTTTCTATAAACAAATGTAATCTATTAAACGAATAAGTTATACATATCTTCTTTACAAATAACTATTACTTATCTTCGTAAGTATTCTTGTTCTTTAATCAATCTTTATCCCTTCTCTATCAGCATAATCCTTCCAGCAGTAGTAATCACTCAGTAGTTGTAAGTGAGCACAAGCAGCATTAACTACTTAGAAGTTTACTTTAGCAGTACCAACATACACTAGCAGTACTAACTTTTGTACTAGGAGTAGTAACTAATTAGTATATTTTTAGTCTTCATCTCTGAGTAGTCTAAACTTCTACTAGCAGCGGTAGCTTTATACTAACAGTACTAATTATACTAACAGTAGTAACCAGCAGTAGCAACTTTTATACTACCAGTACTAACTACTTAGCATAATTTTCATTAGTATTACCAGCAGCACTAAGTTATGCTTGACAACACTAATATATACCTGAGTAGCAGTAACTCTAAGAATATATTAAAGTCTTTAAATCCTAACATTTACTAATTAATCGAGAACATACTCGTTGATCCCAAAGTTACCTGTTGGTCCAACTAAGCTCACAATCTAAAGGCAAAGATAGGTTGTTATTTGTGATCCTATTGGTCTAGATGTATAAGTTACTATATGGAGAGCTATCTTGGCATCTAGATCACTTGGTCCGTATTACTAGATCCAGTTGAATGATAGGTCGCATGCAAAAGCACGTAAATAAGTATAAATTGATAAACATAAACAAGCAATCAACGATAAATTAAGAAATCAAGATAAACAAAACAAACATTCAGATCTTCATAATAATGGCTAATACCCGAAGGTATTAGCCTTTAAACGTCATAATCAATAAAAGAGTAATAATTTAGCCAATGTAAACTAACTGAGTTA
Source organism: Tanacetum coccineum (assembly GCA_026074375.1). Taxonomy (NCBI): domain Eukaryota; kingdom Viridiplantae; phylum Streptophyta; class Magnoliopsida; order Asterales; family Asteraceae; genus Tanacetum; species Tanacetum coccineum. Next base: position 38,934 of record BQNB010046255.1, on the reverse strand, counting down.
ACGAATGATACCAAAAACTGCACGATTACAAGAATACAAGAAATTACACGTTGTCTCCTATGGAATTAATTGCGTTGCTCAACCTCTTCTGCACTTCTTCTCTTCTGAAAATCAACTTTTATGGTTTAGGTTTCGAGAATATGATTTAGCACCCTTAAAACTTGTTTTTGAGTTTTCTATTTATAAGGTCTGGAAAAAGGTCGATACAGAGTATTAGGGATTTCTTGGAGTAGGGACCACGTTCGATATCTTCCAGAATATTTTATTTTCATATAGCTTGAATACGGCGTATAGGTCTTTCCTGGATACGACGTATTGGATCTTGTTTTCTTCGTGGTCTTTAGTAAAGTGTAGTCACATATACGCCGTATCTTCCTTGATGGATACAACGTATTGGTTGTCAGAACAATAATCTTTAAATATCTCCGTTTAAGCTCCAGAATGCATGCCTTTTTGCTAATCTTCACCAAATACTCCATAATTACTGCAATTCCCAAATACAAATGATTAAGTAACAATTCTTTGCAATAATTATACAAAATGGGTTAATTACATGGGATAAATAATGCTACAAAAGTGACATTATTTGATGTCATCAAATATCCCCCTACTTGAATCCTACTTGTCCTCAAGTAGCCTTTAGAAGTTTATGAAAATGTATCCCTAAGGATTTTTTCGTTAAGCATTTATTTAATCTATTATAAGTACACAACCAAACACATCACGAAATAGAAAGATGAAAACACTCAAATCATTCAACTAATCTATGTGATAACATGTAACTAATTCTCTTAATTACTCAGTCGTGACGAGTATTTTATCATAGGCTTGGCAAGGATACACATCTCCACCACTAGAGCTATGGAGTAACAAGTTTATATAGGTAAAATAGGTTTTTATAATAAGGTTTAGGGTTGATCATTCTACAATCTTTCACCAAAAGTACCACACCAACAAGGCAGCTGAAGCACACATACATGGCCGTACCGACAAAATAGACATGTGTGTTCGATCACATCCTCATTCGAGTTTAACCAAGGGTTAGGATAAAGAATGATATAGGGTAGGGATCTTCTAACTTTCACCAATAGTAATAAACCAACAAGGCAGCTGAAACATGCATACATGGCCGTAACGACGAAATAGACATGCATGCTCGTACACATCCTCATTCTCGTAAAACCCATGGTTAATGATTAGGAAAGGTAATTAAATTGTTGTTAAACAAAAATTACGAAAAAATAGACTAGGTCCAAGATATAAGTTTCTAGACACTTTTTCCCGACCATTACCATGATTAAGACACAACTATTTACAAACGTCTTGATCATTGATAAAAAACAACAACCTGAGTTGGCGTTCCCATAATGGTTAACTTCCTAATCATCCCATACTTTACATACTTTTACAAGACAAGTGGCGATATCTACTACTTTATACAATACTCTACATCGTTGACTTATAAGACGTATCAACGAATAATCGATCCTTCATATAATTCCTTCGGTCTAAGCTTTTGCGGAACGATTATCTTCAAACTTTCCTCCTTTTTTTTACGTTTTTCTAATTTTTTCGATTTTTTTCACTACACTATACTACAAAACTCGGTGTAATTTCACCATCTTCACGATCATAATAGCTCCAGATAATTCCTTTGATAATTCTTCATTCTTCAGACGTACCAATAATTATGTTGGTAGTAAAAATACATGAGTTTTGACTACTTTATACATTCCCATTTGCAATGTGCAAATTTATTTCTAACCGTATCAAAGATAGAAAATTGACACAAGACTCGAGAAATACATACTTTACACTTTAAGCAACTAGCAACTGATAAATGGACTTAATCTAACAGGGTAGGTTAAGGTGTAAAGGTGTAACAAAATAAATAGTTGGTGTAATTCCTAAAGGATTGGCTCTATTGGTTTTTCTAAGGGTATCTTACTCTTAAGATGAGAGTAAACAAAGGGTTTGTACGGGGATTTAACTAACCAGTGTAGTTAGTTAATAAAACAACATATAAAGGCTTTTTGGGTGTAATCCTATAAATTTACCAATTTAAACAAGTTACTCCATCTAAATCCATAGTACTCATTATTGTGGTCTCGAATAGATATACAAAGCCAAGTTCTAAAGTCTACAACATCACCGACACACTCATATTTTATGAAATTTGGGTAAACATTTGGAAATGGATAAGGTTAAATCCTCACAATATCTAATAAGGGTTATTGTGTGCAGGTTATGTATCAAGTAATTTCACAAAAGTATGCTTGAATTTTTTTTAAATTTGAGCATAATTTAAGCATTTTATATGAAAATAGGACAAGTATACATTCTAATTCCCATCCCCCCACTTGAATTATACAACGTCCTCGTTGTATAGATAAAACATTAAAAACAGGAATTTAAAAGAATTAGAATGAGAAACTCCCCTAATATTTTGCTTAGTAGATTCTCCAAGTTGAGTTTATGAGCAAGAATGTGTGTTGAATAGCCGTCTTGAAGTTTCAAGACTCCAACACTTCCAGATTTCCATATTGTAGATACTTCACCAACTTTGTCGATTTCTTTGCAGCGAGGTCCTGTGCAAATTATAGGAAAAACATGCAAAATCCTATCTCGGGTATCTATGATTAATTAAATAAGCTAAATAAACTGTACAGGAAACCAATACGCCGTATCCATAAACTGGAATACGCCGTATTGAGAAACCTGCAAAAAGTATCTAAATATGGGTCAGTTTGTTAAATACGCCGTATCATGTGCATGAATACGCCATATTGACAGAACTAACAATAATGTTTAAAGTGCATAAAAATAAAGGACTGATAACGTCTAGACATTCAATACGCCGTATGGTATGGAGCGGATACGCTGTATTGATGTCTGGGAAGACAGGCTCGATAAAAATAAATAACAATCCGGGTTGTCTCCCAGGAAGCAGTTTTCTTTACAGTTAGTCTTTAAGTTAGACTTTTTCTTCAGCTTCTTCATGTTGTATCTTGTTCGAATTCCACTACTTCTTTATCTTCTGTATCAGAATGTCCATTGTGGTACTTCTTTAACCTTTGTCTGTTGACTTTGAAGCTGATTCTGTTTCTATCGATGATCTTTATGGTTCCATACGAATACACAGTCTTTAACACATTTGGCCCGTACCACCTTGATTTGAGCTTACCCGGATGCATCTTAAATCTAGAGTTAATAGCAATACTTTGTCTCCCACTTTGAAGTTCTTATCCCCACGAAGCCTAGAGTCGTGCCATCTCTTAGTTCTTTCCTTGTAGATCCAGTTGTTTTTGTATGCTCCATCTCTTAATTCCATCAATTCATTAAGTTCCATGAAACGGTTCTTTGCTACAGTTGTGAGATCCATATTGCATTGTTTTAGTGCCCAATATGCTTTATGTTCGATCTCCACAGGCAAGTGACAAGCTTTTCCATAAACCAATCTAAAGGGGGTGCATCCAGTAGGTGTTTTGTAGGCGGTTCTAAATGCCCATAACGCATCGTTGAGTTTTTCGAACCAATTCTTTGGATTATATCCAACCAATCTTTCCAAGATACGTTTAATAACCCTATTGGTCACTTCAGTTTACCCATTAGTTTGAGGGTGATATGCGGTTGATAACTTATGTGTTACTTTATACTTTCGCAAGGCTTTTTCTAGTTGAGAGTTACAGAAATATGTCCCCTGATCACTAGTAAAAGCTTTAGGAACTCCAAATCTTGCAAATAGCCTTCTTAAAAACTTAATTCCAACGCGGGCACCATTTGTAAGGTGTAACACCCCCAAATTGGGTCACAGCGGAATAAGGGTCCGGGGCGTGTTACTTCATAGATCAATAACACAAGATATAACTTAACATGTAGACCCTATTAATCAAACTACTAGCAGGTTTAACACTTTTAAAAATGATTTTTTCATCCCCTACCCTCAAAGTAATCTTTCTTTTGAACACATTAATCTTAGCGTGGGCGGTAGAAAAAAATAGTCTTCCGAGGATAAAGGGAACTTTGACATCCTCGGGCATATCTAGTATTATGAAGTCTACGAGGAAAACTATCACACCCTGACAATGGCGAAAACTCGAGACCGCAACATAATGATCAATCATAACACAAGATGCAATATAGAGAAAACTACAATGCATAAATTTCAAATGTTACGAAGACCATTAACGTCGAATAACCTCGAGTGAAATCAAATCCAAAAAACTCTTACAATATCTAATAGCCCATACAAGGGTCCAAATCTAAACTTAAACCAAAATATTCCAAATACTAAAACCAAATAAAATAAACAAGCAAGACTTCACATGAAAATCCACTCGGATACTTCTTAGTATGCTTATCATAAATCACCAAAACTTATTCCTCTTTCACTTCCACCATGAAAAGGGATACTTCAATAAACGTTAACAATTATGTTGGTGAGCTCGTAGGGTTTGACCATAAACCAAAAGCTGTGCCATATTTTTCAACAGGGACAATAAGTGCATTATGACAGTGGATATATATGACAAAACAATCCCTGACATAAAATCCTCGATAGTCATCACCATAGTGTCCTAATGCACCTAAAGGCTCTACAGCTAGAGCATAAATTAGGGCAGGACCACACACAAAAACTGGGTAGGCTGTACCCATCCACTCCAATAATCACAAATATATTGGGTAGGCGTACCCATCCGATCCAAACAATCATGCAACACATAATATTCACATAGCAGTCATAAGCACATATCTTATCCCAAAACAAAACCACATTTCGCACAGTTCAATTCAAAACAGTTCAAAACACATTTGAATATCATTTTCCCCCAAAGGAAAAACAGTAGAAAAATGGGGCTACGAGAACTCACCTCAACCAAGTCTTTAGCAACCAAATCTTAATCACACAAGCAAATGCAACGACGTTCGCACACAAACTAGTCCAGTTAATGTCCCATTTTAATCTTTCATTTCCAAAACAGTCTTCACGTTTGATGCATAGAGTTTAGACGCGTTGTACAATTACCCATAACAACTTAGTGTTGTGATGGTTGACGACATATCCCAACAATCATATCAATCCCATTACTCAATAATACTTACTTATACTATTAAAGAAAATAGATAAGTAATATAAGTAAACATTTTTAATTAATAATTATAAATATATCTCGATAAGTCCATTCGGCAACCTTAGTCACCGCAAAAATAATCATAATAGGGTTCAAAATGAAACGTTTACTCATGATAAACATATTAGAGAAGTTTCGAGAAAAATTATATTTTTCATCTTTTAGTGAATTTATTAAATAAATAAAATAATTAAATAATATTTTATCATTTAAAATCAAAAATTATGTTTTTAGGTAAAATTTCTAAGTATAAACTTTTTACGAAATTTTGGCATGACCCGTACGTTCATACAATGTTTTCCTAGGTTTTTAACCTTTATTTCAAACACTTTTCAAACTTTCGACACTTTTCGACAAGAATCCAAAAATCTAAATCTTTAACGTTTACTAATATGTTTTCCTAAAATAGCGTTTAATATCACTTCGCAAATACTTTCACTTTCAAAAAGTCCGTCAAAACTCTTATAACAACTAAATATCGCTTATTGGGATTTAAGGCCCAATAAGGGTCCATTAAGATATTTAAAAGTCCAAAATACGATACAAGTCCAAAATCAAGATCCATTTATATACATAAGTTTATACTAATAAGTAGAAAATAATCCGGATCACAATAAGCCCTCCCATTAAGCCACGACTTAAATAGGCTTATTGGGCCATGAGTCCATAAGCTTCACAATAAAATATTAAAGCTTAACCATAAGCTAATAAGCTACGTATCGCATTTGGTTACCACCACAAGCTATAAAAATAGTCCACAAACATACTCCATATCACAAAATAGTCAAAATCACTTCCTTAGTGATTTTGAAAAATGACGTGGCATTTAAGCCCAAAATAAGCCACAAAATAGCTTAAAAATAAGTCCGGAATAAGCTTTACAAGCTATTATAAAAAATAAGCTATCTAGCAACATATGTTATTTAACCATCACGACCACAATATCAAAACTACAAAAACCCCTTTTTTTTCTTCTTTAAATTCGACGAGCCAAACACCCCTTTTATATCCATTTCGTTTCCAAAAATTGATTTTTACAATGATCAACTTGTACAACTAGCATCTATGCATCAATATAAACTCAAAAGGACGAACGAATTTAAATTTGAAACTTACAAGAAATCTTCAATATATGTAGATTTGACACGACCGACCACCCAAAACGTTGTTTAAATGAATACCCAAATACTCGTATCAACCGGGAATATCACGTTCTCGATCAAATTTGGAAAATATATGGTGGTTTATGGTGGATGGTGGCGGACGAAACACACACACACCCCTATATGTGTGTTTTATTTTGTTTGAAATGAAAATGAGAATGAATAGAAAAGTCTAGTGGTGGGAATATACATGTACAATTTCTAGACAAAGTGGCTAAAATTATTCCTCCTTGTCCCTCTTGACCATCTTGACCAGCCATGGGATCCTATGGGGTCCCGGGCCTTTCTTTTCGTGTTGGGATCACTTAAAAGCTCGTAAAACTCAACCGTAAAATTTACCCTAAAAGTTAATTAGCATTTTTATTCACCTTAAAAATACTTTTCCATTAACCTAGAGTATTTACACGACATATTTACACTATAAACCCTTCAAAACTCATTTGGATTTACGAACGTGTTCAGGACTCATTTGTTTAGATTTCTCAAATTCACGGGTCAATACCACTGGAATACAAATAATAATACCTTCCAAAAGGGATTATTAATCACAATAAACCTCAAATCATCACATATCTCATAAAATCACCACCGTCAACACGGTACAAAATTCAAATAAACTGACAATAGTCAAATAGTTAAAGGACTATTAATGAAATATTCAGAACACAAAAAGGGCAAAGGTTATATTCTACCCCCTTAAAAGAATTTCGTCCCTGAAATTCAACTACTAACATTACTAAACAAATGCGGGTACTTCAATTTCATCTGATCCTCACGTTCCCACGTGAATTCAGGGCCACATTTCAAATTCCACCGAACCTTGACGATGGCAATCCTACTTCGCTTCAACTTCTTAAACTCTTTTTCCAAAATTTCCACAGGCTCTTCCACAAAATTCAACTTAGCATCAACTCGAATCTCATCCAAAGGCACTTGCAGTGTTGGATCAGCCAAACACTTCTTAAGGTTCGACACGTGGAACGTGTCATGAACACCATTCAATTCCTCAGGCAAATCTAACCGATAGGCCACAGGGCCTACTTTCTCAATAATCTCAAACGGTCCAACAAACCTAGGTGCTAACTTCCCTTTCTTCCCAAAGCGTACCACACCTTTCCAAGGCGACACTTTGAGCAAGACATAGTCACCTACACTAAACTCTAGAGGCTTCCTCCTCTTATCAGCATAACTTTTTTGACGATCACGTGCAGCCTTAAGTCTATCCTTAATCTGCGAGATCTTCTCAGTAGTCTCTTGCACTAACTCAGGTCCTATCAACTGACCTTCTCCCACCTCAGCCCACATAATCGGCGAATGACACTTTCTACCATACAATGCCTCGAACGGAGCACATCTCACACTAGAATGATAACTATTGTTATACGAAAACTCAACCAACGGAAGATGAACATCCCAACTTCCTCCGAAGTCTAGGACGCACGCTCTAAGCATGTCTTCCAAAGTCTGAATAGTACGCTCACTCTGACCATCGGTCTGAGGGTGATAAGCCATACTCATGTCTAAACGAGTCCCTAATGCCTCTTGCATTGACTGCCAAAACCTTGATGTGAAACGACTATCACGATCCGATATAATCGAGATCGGCACACCATGTCTAGCAACTATCTCATTCAAATACAATCTAGCCAACCTTTCCATCTTATAATCCTCATGCATAGGTAGAAAATGAGCAGACTTAGTCAATCGGTCCATAATGACCCAGATTGTGTCATGCCCACTACTAGTCCTAGGCAACTTAGTCACAAAATCCATAGTTATCCCTTCCCATTTCCATACGGGAATCTCAGGTTGCTAGAGCAAGCCAGATGGCCTTTGATGCTCAGCCTTAACCTTCAAACAAGTCAAACACTTACTAACATACTCAACTATATCCTTTTTCATTCCAGGCCACCAATACCTATCTCTCAAATCATAATACATCTTATCAGCTCCTGGGTGTACAGAGTACTTCGACTTATGGGCTTCATCCATTATCAGGGTTCTCACCTCACCCTTCAAAGGTACCCATATTCGATCCAGGTAGTACAAAGTTCCATCACTTCTCTGTTCTATCATCTCATCCAAACCTTTCTGCAATCCTGCAAACTCATCTATAGCCTCCTTCTGAGCCGCCAATATCCTATCCTTGATACTCGACTAAAGGATCATATTCATAGCTCTAACTCTCTTAGGCTTTACTCTTTCCTTCCTACTTAGGGCATCAGCCACCACATTCGCCTTACCAGGATGGTAGCGAATTTCACAGTCATAATCACTAAACAACTCTATCCAGCGACGCTGTCGCATATTCAACTCTTTCTGACTAAAGATATGCTGAAGACTCTTATGATCCGTATAGATGACACTCTTTGTCCCATACAGATAATGTCTCCAGATCTTAAGTGCAAACACGACTGCACCCAACTCTAAATCATGGGTAGTATAATTCTTCTCATGAATTTTCAACTGCCTAGACGCATAGGCTATCACTTTACCTCTTTGCATTAACACACAGCCTAGTCCTATCCCGGACGCATCATAATATACCACAAAGTCTTCTCTGTCCATTCAGGGAGGGCTAAAAATAGCGCATTACACACATATCCTCAAGTTTGAAATGCCAATTCCGTTCCTCACTCCTAATAAAAAACCTTACATTTACTGAGTCAAGATGTAAAGACTTAGCTATCTTAGAAAAGTTCTTAATGAACCTACGATAATATCTAGCCAATCCTAAAAATTAACGAACCTCAGTTGGAGTTCTAAAGGCTTTCCAATTCTTAACAGATTCAATCTAATAGGGTCTAATATGAATTCTATTACCATTTGTATCACAATGCCAAGAAACTGTATTCTCTTAGCCAAAATTCACACTTAGAAAACTTAGCATACAGTTTCTCCTTTTTGAGCAGTCCCAAGACTAACCTTAAATGTTTTACATGCTCCTCTTGAGTCTTGGAGTAGATTAAGATATCCTCTATAAACACTATCACAAACTTATCAAGATAAGGCCTATAAACTCTATTCATTAAATCCATAAATACTGCAGGGGCGTTAGTCAGACCAAAGGGTATTACAGTGAACTCAAAATGTCCATAACGAGTTCTAAACGCAGTCTTTGGAATGTCATCCTCGTGCACTCTCAGCTGATGGTATCCAAACCTAAGATCAATTCTTGGAAGTAGATAACGATTCTTAACAGTCAACTTGTTTAATTCTCTATAATCAATGCACATCCTAAAAGAACTATCATTTTTCTTAGCGAACAACACTGGCGCTTCCTCTGCTCCCAACATGAATGCCCTACCCCTAGCCTGGTTCCATTGGTTTCCATGACCCTGACCCCTGTTATTAGTAGCAACTTGATTTGGACGATTTTCTTTCGGTCCTTGTGCCCTATTCCATTCTTTAAAAAAAAGCTTTAAAACACGAAAAATAAGAACGGGAACGAATCACTATTCTTAAAAATTAAATTTTGGCAAATAAACTTACAAGGCAAAACTAATTTTCCTAGAACTTTACGAATAAAAAGATAATTTTCTAAAAAGATTTATATTTTTTGATTATTTTTCTATTTTTTATGATTTTTTAAAGTTTTTAATAAAAATAAATGTTTAAAAATACTAAACGATAATGAAAAATTACGAAAAATTCCCAAAAAGTCCTAAATGTGATGAGAATCCTAGGAAAAATAAGATTTTGGTAACAGCTTAATGAATAAGCTCCGGAATAAGATAAAACAGCTTATTAAGCTTATGAGAAGAAAACGTGTATAATAAATAGATTTTGTAGACTTAGAATGAAAAAGTCCCCAGGGCGCAGTGGTAGTGAGTGTGTGTTGTGGTGTTATAAAAGGGTTGAGGGTGTTGAGGTCGGGGGTTCGAGTCTTGCTCACCCCCGATTTCCACCTTCCCCTTTTTTTTATTTTATAAAAACTTATAAAAGCAAAGTTATTAAGCACCTAAAAATAAGCAATTTTAATAAAAAGGAATGTTTTATGAAAGCCCTAAATAAGCTGAAAAATATCCCAGCTTACAAATAGAACAGAAACTACTTAACTACTTTTTTTAAGTTTTTCTTAAACTATATAAGCTAGAAGACCAAATAAGCTAAAGTTTATGACAAATTAAGATACTAATAAGCTAATTCTTACCTAAAGATCTAAATGAACAAAAATAAGCACACAGAATAAGCCATAAGCTAGAAATTCAAAATAAGGACTCATAAAAAACACTTAAAACCAAACAGTCCCTTAGACACACTTTGAGCTTAATTTTAAGCTTGCTAACAAGAGAATTAAGATAAATGACTTGAACTATCTTAAAACCTGACTTGTAAGCTATATAAAAATACTTTTAGAAATAAATTTAGACCACAAGAGTTTATTGAAAAAGCTCTTTGAAAATAGCTTGAAAACTCAACTCCTGCTGAGTTTTGTTTTGGCTTTTGAAAATGAAAATGCAAGATATAAAAGCTAAAAACAGATGATGTAAGAAGCTAATTTTTGAAAACTGAATGAACACTTATGAACTATCATCCTAAATCTATTTAAATGCTGAAAGTCCAAATCTAAAAACTACAAATACTATCTGAATTCATAGTTGGAAAATGACAGTTTGTTCATATATTATGCTGATGCATTTGACACCAATGAGACTCAAAATCAAAACATTAAAATGCAGGCCAAATGAAATTTAACTTTCCACTACTTTTGCACTAAAACTACGAACAAAATAAAAGAAATATTAACAACTAAACCCTATTGAACCACTAAATGCTATTAACAAACTCACAGATTTAAAGCCTAAACTAGAAAACTTATGAAAACTTTACTAGACCTAATAAACTTACTAATCCTGCACCACTCTACTCTATTCACTAGCTAAAACAATAACCTAAAGATCAAAAAGTCTTAGCAGTATTAACATGAGGTTTAATACTGCAGAGGCCAAACCACCCCCTTAAAATCCATAAACCTCTTTTAAAATTGCTAATTTGAAATCTAATTATTAAAACCTTAATACCGGATAGAGAACAACTTTTAATAAGCCTAATAAGCAGTTATCACTAAGTAAATAAGCCAGAAATACTAAGCTACTACTTATGCTAATTATTATTTGTTTTATTGATTTATGACAGATTATGAGGAAAACTAGGATCTACACTAATTTAAGCTAAAACAGATGATTAAACTAGTTTAACAAGCTAGAAGAGACAGAATTAAGCACAAATAAGCAGATCTAATTAAGCTAAAATAAGAAAATAGATTTAGCTACAATATTTGAGGAATAGAAAGTAAACATACAAAGCCTAGCTTAACAAGGTAGATTAAGGCTCCAAGGAGCGTCTCTACAGCTCTAGCATACCTTTTGTTATAAGCTAGGTAAAAGTCCAATGGGTCTTCCATTGTTAGCCTCCATATCCATAAGCCTTATAACCAATTTGTCACCAAGATTTTGATTAGTTTAACTGATTATTTGGTTTAAATATTTAAGTTGAATTGATGAGCTTAATTTCCTGCTTATAATACCTAGAAAAGCTTAATAAGAGCTTAAACACAAGCTTATGAAAACAATAACCAATATTTAGAGATTTTAAAAAGTTTAAAAAGTAAAGACAATTTATAAAACGAAAATGAGGATTTATTAAGTGAAAACTGAGTACAAAGCATATAAAGATAGATTACAAATACTAAAAAAAGAAAAAATTACATTTAAACTAAAAAATACAAAGCTATATAAAAAACCTTTTATTAAAAATGCAGAAAAAAAAGAAGAATGATGATCCTCAGTGTTGTGAGGGTACTACTCTATTTCTAGTTTGTGGAGTGAGAGACTTATAGGCCTCTTGTCCCGCTCCTCTATCTATCCATCTTGGCCCTTGATTCATTCTCTATTATTGGATGCTTAATCATTGCCGTTGGATCATATTAATGAGCACACGGATTGCCAGCATGGCAATCCATGTGTCAGACCATGTGCTTCTTTTATGAGTGTATTAGAGAAAAGACCCAATGATTGGTGTGTTTCTTTCTAATAGCCGCGTGTACTTCTATGTGGTTTTTGGCTAATAGGAGCTTCTTGTGACGTCAAACTCTGGCCAAAAGTCCATATCTTTACTTGAATTAACGCACGTGGTCAATTGTGATTTGCCCTTTGTTTTGACTCGAGGTTAAACGGGTACGATGGGTGAACAGTGAAAACTGTTTTTCCCGCTTATTTTTTAACTGAAAAGGGGATGGGGGTTGACTTGGTTATTGGGTTGTTGACTTAGGCCAAATATAAAGGGGTTGGACCGGGTATAGGATTTGGGTTGGGCTTGTTTAAGGTTAATAGTAGATAACGGATGTATTACCTCTTATAATGACAAGAGATAACGACCGATGAGGGTTTGAATTAGTAATTGGTTTAAATTTACAAGGGCTGTTTTGGGAATTTATTATGTTTTTGTCTTTTTATGGTTGACTTTTGTTGACCAAGGTTGACTTTTGTTGACCTTTGATAGCATTCTCCCAGCTTTTGCACACTCAATTCTGATCCTGTGTCCGTGATTGTCTGATTTTGACCGTTTTCTTAAGATTTTCGCAATATTCGTACCTACACAATCACAAAGACAAAACAAGCAATATTCAAGCATTTAAAGCACAATTTTGTCTTTTATGGGTCATTTTTGATATAAAACGGATATGTGTTTTCACACATATCAAAATTCCCCAAACTAAGCGATTGCGTGTCCTCACGCAATATTATATGCTCTATAACCAAATACCTCAAAACTTCCCCAAACTAAATCTTTGAAAAGTAGCAAAGATTTTTGTGGAGAGAGTTAAGAAATCACAAGTTATAAAACACCCCTTTTCCCATTTTTCTAAAACTTTTTCATTCATATTTTTTTAAGAGATATAAACTAATAATATTTCGACTTTCATTATTTCCATAACTATTAGGGATCATAGAACAAGATGCATTTCGATCCGAGAATGCCTCAAAAAGGATAAATTCATCGTCCCTGACTTTTCACTTATCCAAACCAAGCTTAAAATAAAATCATAGCTAAATATCAGTAAAGATGCTAACACTACTCATATTGGCACTTGTGAACTATTCACTCTTGACAATTATTAATATTAAATGAGAATGTTGCTAGTTATGAATTTCAAACATGATCAACGTTATTGCAACATACATGCTTTACGTTCACCTAAAATAATGAGAGTTCTGAAGGCGAGATCATCCCATATGTAGAGACTTTCATCTCGGCACAATCCTAACCGTGCGCTAAGTGAACCAGGCTTTTGACACCCACAGAGACTATATCGGGACTCACGGACCTTACGGTTCACAAACTCTTGGGTTTCTGAATTTTCATAGCTTATAAAATAGAATAGTCAAAGCAAAAAGCATATTTTGAATTACACAAAGCCAAAATCTATTAATAATTCACACTTAAATAATAAATATTTTGCAATTTGTAACCCTCGACCTTTTAGAAGGCTGCAACATCGGTTGTGTAGCCGCAAGAGTAGTAAACTTTTAATCAACCTTAGATTTTTTATTTTTACTATGGGCTTCTTTAGAAGCCTACAACATCGGTTGTATAGCCGGAAGAGTAGTAAACTTCATTTTTTTGTTTTTTTTGTTTTTACTTTTAACACCCACAGAGCTTTTATTATTATATTTTTTTATCACTTTATCATCATTTTTTTATCTTAAACAAAGAAAGACTTCTTTGTTGAAAATTCAAGTATAAAAATTGAACTAAGACTAAAATTTTTTTTGCTTATATTACATAAATTGTTTATTAAGTTTAATCTCCAAAAACAGCACGTATATTAATCCGGTTAAGAGCTTATGGGAGAAAAAGCAACAAGTTACATACATGAGCTCTTAAGATTTCCAACTAATCCTTGTTTAGCATCCTACTCATACTTAACTCTATCATTTTTCGTTTTTCGCAAAAATCGCAAACGCTTAGCCTAAAAGTTAAGGAACAAGCTAGAGCTCAACACACTCGATCGGGTCAAAATTTACTCCTATTCTTACCCAGCAAGAAAGTCAAAATTGTGATAAAAACACTTATTTTATTTTTGAAAATTTTTAAATTTTTTCATATTTTTTGAAAATTTTGGTGGGAAAACGAGGTACGTGAGAACAACGGCAAAAAGCAGGCAAGATCATATCGAAGATATACTACCCCATACTAAAATCAAACATTGTCCTTAATGTTTCCTAGCCTAAGTCATAAAAACCCCATACTAGAATTCAAAAAGGTCTACTGTTTAATTCAAACATGAAGAAAGTATCACAAAAATCTTTAGCCATTTATCAAGTGAGCTATAAGATAAATGTTAGACGATAATAATCTTTAGGATATTAGATTTCCCCAAACTAATGGCAAGCAAAGGCTAGGAAGCTCGAGTGGACCGGGACAAAACACCGAACACGAGAGTCTTCAGAAAAATTTGGGTCAATCCTGCAAACAATCACAAGCACAAACAAAGAACGGAAGAGTACAAGCCTCCTCACAACACATTAGAAACTAGAAAGGAAATTGGAAAATAAATGGATAAGCATGGGGTGCCTCCCACGAAGCGCTTTGTTTTTGGTAACCGAGTCACATAGCTTGACTCGATCCCTGAATTCATTTGTCCTTAGGGAGAGCAATACTTGGAATAAGAAACTTCCATTGAAAACACCACCGGATCTAGATAAGAAAAATGTAAAATGAAAATGCCGGGGTCAAAAATAAGATCCTCACTTTTGAAGGAGCAAAGAAAAGGAGAATCCACATGGTAAGTGAGAAACGGGAGAAAAGTCCGAATGACAAATGTGAAGGAATCGTCATCTTCAACATTAATCTCACCAACATTGTTTATCACTGGAGCATTGATCTCAGCAATTAAGCTATTCTCAATATCCGGTGGTTCCGGAGGAGGACGAGGAAATGACGGATCAAGATCAAAGTGGAATGATTCAAACTCTGGAAGTTCCAAAAGAGGATCATTTGAATTATCAGAAATAACAATGCTAGTCAACCCTCCTTGATCGGGCTCAATCTCAAAAAGAAACGAATCATACTCTGGAAGAGAGTTATTAGCATGAGTAGTGGTACTGCCACTTCTCGTCTCTTCCGTATGATCGCTGAAAGTCTCGAATTCGGGTAAAGAATTATCCAAATGAGAAAGAGAAGTATCGGACTCCTCAAAGAATGAATCACTATCCAAGATGGGAATAGGAAATGAAGAAGGAGACTTGAACACAAAATCAGGAGTAGGGTTGTTTTTTAAAGATTCGATATTAGTAACAAGACGATGGACGTTTAATAATTTCTCACGAACGTCTTGGATTTGAAAAATATCTTCTAAGTCAAACTCTTTCTCTTCTTGATCTTCATTCTCCTCCTCTAAACTATCGTACTCTAAATTGAGAGGTGATGCTTCAACGTCCTCAATGTTCTCATAAGAATCGTCATCACTTGAAATATCATGAGCATAACAATCAACTTCTTCTTCATCAAATTCGTCTTCATCCATTCCCGGTGGAATAGGAGCGAATTCACCGGCGAATTCCTCAGAAAGAAAATCGATCTTAGGAGACGTGATTGGAATATCTTGACTAAGCAAAGATTCAGCATCAGAATGATCATTATCACAAATATCGTTGGAAACACCCTTGGATCCACTTGGGATTTGGACGAGGTCCTCAACACTAGTTTTATCCTTTTCAGGAATAGTGCTAAGTTCCTTTTCCCCCATGATTAGAGAGTCTTCGGGCTCTTCGGATGGTTCATCGGGTGTGATCGCTTTAGGCCTTCTCCATATAACAGTATACTCATCATCGAAGTAGAAAAGCGGACGATTCCAGCTTGGACAATTAATATATTCTGAAAACTCTTCACTGATATTTCGCACATCTTCAAGGAGTTTACTCATCAATTCTTGAATATCCTCTCGTCGATATTGCTTGTCCATCAAAGCATCTTTAATTTCGCCCCAAACAAAACATTCCAAGCTAAAATATAACCTTTGGTGTGACTCCTAAAAGGTATACGAACTCCTCCCTCTAAACTTCCTTAAGGGAAGGTTGCACAACAATCCTTCAAAAACTTGTCTCTAGCTTCTTCATCATCAATCATAGAAGAATTCCAATATGGAATAAAACTTTGAGCTGCCGTCTCCTTCTTTTCTTGTTGACTTCCTTTAAGAATTTTCAAATCATCCATAAGTTTAAGAAGCAATTCTTGTATAACTTCAGGTTGATTATGATCTTCTCTCATAACTTGCTTAATTTTCAAGAATCTCTCCTCAGCTAGCAATAAAGCCATGCACTTTTCATTAGGAGGTATATGGTCACACTCCTTTAAAAAGGCTTGTATAGCTTCCATTAAGTCTTCTTGAGCTTGCAAAATTTCTCTACTTGTCTCTTGAGGAGGATAATTGACGGGAAACTGCGGGGGTTGATATTGGTCAAAACCAAAAGAATTAGGATCATAGCAAGAATTTTGCTCATAATAATCTTCATTCATTAGTTGACATTGAAAGGTTTCATAAGGGCCCTCGCAATTTTCACAACAAAGATATTGTTGAGAAGAACTTTGAGAACTTTGTAGAAAATAATTATCATTAAAGTTTTGATTGTAACACGGCTCCTGTTCATAGACAAGCGGGAACTGTGGTGGACAATCATAACCATAATGAGCATTATTTCCACATAACTCACACAAGTAAGTCTCAAACTGGAGTTGTGGAGGGTGGGTGAGAACACTTGGAGAATCATTGGAAGAATTAAGTTTGGAATCATAAATGAATGAATTCTCATCTTCATAATTGCATGTCGGATGAACACTTGGCAAAGTCTGTGGAAGCTCAGCAATGGTTTGATTGCATTGTTCTGAATTAGAGATGATTTGAGCTTTTGGTGGTCAATTATAACCAATATGAGCACCGTTCCCACAAGACTTGCAAGTACATTGTTGACAAAAATACCGTCTAACAAATTACCACACTTGTAACAACAATTGTGGTTAATTTGTAGAGGACTTTGCGAAGAATTTACACCGGGGTCTTGATTGAAGACGAATGGCTCTTGAGGTGCACTAACAACGTTAGTGTTGTTTTTGGATGACTTGGAGGTGTTTAAAATTTCGTTTTCATCATGAATTGTATACCAACCTTCATTCAAACATTTTCACACAAAAGCACAAGATCGATAATATAAACCATCAACCGGGTTTCCACAAGTTGCACAATTTTGAGTAGGTTTAGGAACAAGAACTTTGTCTCCAAGTCCTCCTTTTGAACAACAAAAATCTGCAGTGTACAAAGCTCCACAAGTCATGCATTCCTTAAACGAGAAGAGGGGGTTCAAACGATGATCGAGTGACGCCATAAGAATTAAACAATTTAAAGGGTTAATGAAAAGAATTAAATGGATAAGAAGAAACATAAGATTATAATTGGTTTGTAATCTAATTTTAACGGAAAATGAGATAGACAACTTGAACCAAATAATCAAACTTACTTCACGGTAGCTCTTAAAAATTACTTTTTAAGGTGAGCCGTATTTCATAAGTGACACAAATAACAAGTTTTTGAATCTTTGATTCGAGTTGGGAACTTATTATGGATAATACCTCAATTGAAGGTATTATTTGTTGGTGTTCTTTTACCAACTTTGTTTATTTTTAAATAACGAACGGACATTGTAAATCCTAAATTATGAAATTAAGACCTAATTGATTTTCTCTACTTTTCCTAATCCTAAACGTCTAAACAATGAGATAAGAAAATAGACAAAACCGGAAGTGTTTATAAGCTAAAAACGCGAGAAACGAGACGGGATATCAAATCCCGTTCTTTAAAAAAACAAATTTTGAAATAATAACCCTACGGATGCAAATTTATTTTTCCTAGGTCCTACATGATTAAAGAAAATTTAAAAAAAAAGAATTATATTTTTTTGACTTTTATTTTATTTATTATGATTTAAAAACTATTTTAATAAAAATTAATTATAAAAAAATAGGTAAAACTAATGCAAAAATTATGATAAAACAGAATAAAGTGCTTTTAAAACCTTGCTTTATCCTAGAATAAAACTAAATATGAAAAATCAGATGATCTTTAGCAGTTAAAATAAGAAATTAAGCGATAAGCAGTGAGAAAACTGAAAGTGACTATAACAAATAAATTGTGCATGTTATAACCTGAAAAAGACCCTAGGGCAGTTGGTGTTGTGTGTGGTGTGTGAGGCGTTGGTTCACAAAGGGGGAGGTCATGGGTTCGACCCCCATGCCTCACCCTTTTTAAAAAACTTTTTTTTTTTCAATTTTCTTTTTTTAAAAACTTAAAGTACATACAAAAATAAGCAATTTTGAAAATAACAACTTTTTATGAAACTTGAAAATAAGCTGGGAAAAGACACATTAAAAGTTAGCAGACCGCTTATTAAGACTAAGGCTAAAAAGGACTTAACTAATTGGCTTTTTAATGACTAATAAGCAAATGCAAGGGTAAATAAGCAATGACAGAAACTCAACTATATCTAAAAAGCAATCTGAGTGACAGATATAAGCATAAACTAGTAAACCATAAAGCACTAAAAAGCTTATAAGCACTTAGGGGCAAAAATAAGAACAAACAGCCAAGGGGGCATTTATGGACTTAAAAATTAGCACCTAGAATGAGACTTAAGGCCTAAGGGCTTATACAAGCTTAAAGCCTATACACCTAGCTAAAATAATCTACAAAGAAATTAGGGTTTGAAAATAAGCTAAGGCATAAAAAATCCAATCAAAACACCTACTTCGGAGTTGCGAAACCAGTGATCCTTATGGTCAAAATGGATTAAAAATAGAAATTGACCTTTAAAACTTAAAAGACCACCAAAAGCAGATTTGAAACTTAAATTGCACTCTATTTTAATCCTAAAAACACTAAGAATAAGCATTTAACAAAAAAAATAGAAAGGATTAAACCTATCATCCTAACTGCCACTACAAATTGCATTTTAACGAAATGATATCTTATGTTTTGACTTAAACTTAACGTAGGGACTATATAAACTAGTTCTAAGGCTCATTTTAAAACTAACAAAGTGAGTTTAAGTAGCCAACGTGTGCACCAGTACCCAGATTATGACTGGTAATGGTGCTTTTCCATACACTCTATATTAGCAGTTTACGAAAACGTATGAAGACACAATCAAAGCCATAACTTTCAAAGCCAGATACTCAACATCTTTTATCAAGCCTAATGATCAATTAAATCCACTATCAAGATAAACATATTCAAATACAAATTTTCAAATTTTGAGGATATATGTAACAATTTTTAGACAATAAACAAACTAGCATTCATTCATTTTATAACACCACAAAACAGATAAGCTAAAAACAGCCTGAACAAGAAAATTCAGCATCTAAAAACAAAAATAAATACTAGCATAAGCAGCAATAAGCAAATGTAATCAGTGACAAGAAATTTGTAAAGGAAAACTTACAATTGATCCTTAACACTTGTTGAAGTCCTAACCATCTAACTTAACACCCCTAGGTCCATCTGTACTCTGAATTAACATCCAATCAAAACCATACCAAGATTAAATAAGCTTTTATACCCAAATTCCAAATCCAGAATCCAAATCTTCAACTTTAAAATGAGAACAATAAATGTCTAATCAAAAGCTCAAACAAGCTTAAGCATAACTTAATGAAGCAGCAAAGAACACAATTGAATGAATAAACAGTAAGTGGATATTAATGAGTAGAAAAATGGAAATGGACAATATTTTTTTGGGTTTTTATTAATTGAGTGAAAACGAAATTACAATAAAGAAAATTGACAAGGTAATTAAAAATACTAGAAAGTAAATTACATGAAGGTGGTAAACCAATTTTAATACATAAATTGGAGACACTTTCTAAGCTAGCTATCTATCCCTATTTATAGTGGAAATGAGGAGAGCTGAGGAGCCTTGGTGTGTTTTCTTTGTGAGAGAATTGAGGAGTGTAGCCCAAGGAATTAGCCGTTGGATTGTTGATGTGGGAGTGCGGATCGCCAAGCTGGAACTTGTAGGAGTGTGTCATGTCTTTTGTGTGACTTAGGAGGAGCGTGTAAGCTTGATAGTGACTTCAAACCACCATGGTTAAGCATATTTGACCCTGGTTTACCCTGGGTTAGAGACAATGAACAGTAAACCTTCTTGGCGCCATTTTTTTCCTTTTTAACCGTTTGACATATCATGACCCGGCTTATTAAATTTTTTGACTTTGGGCTAATGAGTATGTGATTGGGCCACTAGTTTTATTTTTGGGCTGTGGTTAAGGATAAAGGTATAGGATTTATTGTTTTGGGCTTTGTTAAGAGACTAACGACCGTTAGTCTTTTAATAAAAAGGACTAACGGCGTTATATGTTTAAAGACACATGATTTATCATTTAAGGGTAATTTGGGTATTTCAAGGGTTTTGTCCTTTTGTGGGTTGACCATGGTTTGACTTTTTTTGACCAAGGTTGACCATTTTGCTCATAAAACCCTGGCTCTTGTGCACTCTTTCTCTCTCGTGCCCGATTTTGTCATGTATTTGCCTTGATTTTGTCCATGTATTTAATATCCGTACTGAATACCACAATATAAAAACATCGGCATATATTTGTCATTTTTATTATGTTTTTGGTCTTTTGGGTTCGTTTTTCAAGGTAAAAGATATGTATAAAATAGCTAATACCACCTGGCAGCATTAACTTTCACAATAGTAAGTTTATGCCTAACAGCATTAACTTTCACTAGCAGTTGTAAGTTGTTAGCCTCAATTTTATTGAGTCAATAAAGGAAGCTCGTTCAACGTTCAAGACCTCACTTCGGGGGAGATTGTTAGCCTAATTATTTAGTTCAGATGAACAAGAAGTTTCGGTCACTTCGATGGAACTTCGGTCTATATTAGTTAATGTTCGTATAGGATAATATCGGGAATCGGGCCTCTGATAGACGCTCTCTCTAATATTGAATATTTTTGGCGTTTAATCCCCAAGCTAAAAACCGAGCCCGGGTCCTGTTAAATATCCCGCGCGTAACTTTAAGTGTCGGGGTATATAATGGACTTTTCCACTTGGAAAGTAGTAGTTAAAAATATCTAAGAAATATCTTTCTCTTTTCTCTCATTTCTCTCTCTTCTTTCTCTCTCTAGAACAACTCTTTCTTTCTCCTTTCTATTTCTAATTTCGTGATCGATTGTATGAAAATAACACTTCAGGCCCCGTTCCTCAATGTTCAAAAGATGTTTGATCGCGAGCAAGACTCAAGCTCGGCTTCATGGAATATACGTCTGTACAAATTTAGTTCAGCCTCGTTCTTCATCAATGATGTCTGATCACAACAGTTCAGAGCTTCGCACCGCAACGAAAAGAGTTGACTATTGAAATTCTCTTCAGCGCTCGTTCCTCAAGACAAAAGTAGTTCAGATTATGACATACTCTTTCTTTATGACCCTGTGCCTCCAGACAAAATGTTTGTTCCTACGAGCAGAGAAGACAGATTCGTAACAACAAGGGTTGGAATTTCTCTTCAGTCCTTTATTTAAGAATATTACAATTCCAGCACACGGTCTGCTGAGGAACAACAAACAATGATAAGCCCACGAAATGCATTCATTTCAAGAAGCTAAATTTAATCAATCCTTTTTGTACACGGGTACAAGAACAAATTGGATGAGTCTTCCATCACGCAATATTGATAATACGATGTGACACCATTCATTTCTAATCACTAAGTCATGATTACCGTATGAGACCAGAGTTCATCCATCTAGAACAAGTTCATGGAATCAACCATGGCCAGTTCAACCAAGAACGACAGACTTGCCACAGATCCTGAAATGTGTATGTTCGTGCTCACGGTGAGTATGTTGAACCATGAACACTTTATGGAGGCAATGATTGATTCTGATGGATCGAAAGCAATGCAGGATGAAACTTCATCAGTCGACAGACTAAAAAGTTGGGACACTTCGTCCTACGAACCATTTGAGCAAGATGATTATAAAGCTAAAGTGTTATGGAAGAAACTAGAGGATGAAGATAGACTGTAATAGTCGCAACAAAGCGCGACTTGTAGCTAAAGGTTATGCTCAGGAAGATGGTGTGATTTTGAATGAATCATATTGCACAGTGCTCGCTTGAAGCAGTTCGATTTTCGTTGCCCACGTGCACAAAGTCCTTTCCAATCTATAGATGACGTAAAAACGGCATTTCTTAATGGTCCACGAAGGGGAGGTTTATGTTGCTCAGCCCAGAAGGGTTGGTGATTCAGATTATCCGAGAAAAAGTGTACCTTCAGTGAAGGAAAGCTTTGTATGGATTAAAGCTGAAGCTCACAGTGCCTGGTATGATGAATTTCCAAATTCCTGTTATCTAAAGGTTTTACTAAAGGTACAATAGACCCAACTTTTCAGATAAAAATAACGGGCGAGGATATTCTACTTGTGCATGATTTACGTTGATGACTTAATTTTTGCGTCTACAAACCCTAAACATTTCAAAAGATTGAAATGTTATTGCTTAATAGATTTGAAATGTCCTTAATGGGGAGATGAAATTCTTTTTGGACTTCAGTATCCACCAGTCCCCAAAAGGTATTTTTATCAATCAGACAAGTAGCTTTAGAAATTCTGGAAAAAGCAATATTATAGGACAAGTCACTCCATTGGTACAACCATTTGGCTACAAAACCAAACTAGATGTAGACTGGAGTGGAGAACCGTGGACAATCTGATTATCATAGTAAATCAGGTTCTCATGTACTTGACATCTAGTTGACCAAACTTGTGCATGCTGTAGCTATGTGCACGTTATACAGCATACGACATCTCAAAAGCACCTCTAGGGGTTAAAAGAATCTTTAAAACCTAAAGGCGTACCATTAACATGGGACTTCTGGTATCCAAAGGATTTTGATTTGAACTAACGCATTTCAGATGCTGATCATGCCGGAGGCCTTGATACTCGGAAAAGCACTTCTGGAGGGTAAGTTCCCTTGGAGATAAAACTTGTAAGCTAGATGTAAGAAACAAGAACTGCACTGCATGTCTTCAGCGAGCAGAGTACGTGGCGTTATCTGCAAGTTGATAGATAAAGTAATGTGGCGAGGACACAGCTTCAAGATTATGGTAATAATAACACAAAATAGTTGTTATTGCGACTCTTAGTCAGCCATAGCAATCTCTTGCAACCCGTACAACATTCAGACAAAGCACATCCCATACTCGGTATCATTTATTAATAGGTACAGGGGTGGAAAATGGTATAATTG
Source organism: Tanacetum coccineum (assembly GCA_026074375.1). Taxonomy (NCBI): domain Eukaryota; kingdom Viridiplantae; phylum Streptophyta; class Magnoliopsida; order Asterales; family Asteraceae; genus Tanacetum; species Tanacetum coccineum. The sequence goes on along the minus strand of BQNB010046255.1, from coordinate 15,334 downwards.
GAACTATATTTTGTCAGAAACTGATTACCAAATTAGACTGACATGTTTTACGATAAGTCCTATCCTGAGGATCGGTTGTAGTATCTGTGCTAGATGGATTGGTATGAGATGTTTGTCTCCAGAGAATTGGAGGTTTGACAAATGAGACATCTTGATATGTTCATCATTCAAAACATCAAAAGTAAATATTTTTGAGAAAAGCAAAAATACAAAATATAAAACTTCAAAATGAAAATACAAAATCAGGAAATCAGAAAATTCAAAAAGATTCTTCTCGACATGTCTATTGGAATCGATAAATTACACGTGCTTAGAAATGTCGATTAAAATTGACAGGGTGTGTAATGAGTTTCGAAGCGAGTAGTTTCAAAACATGTTCATTTCTAATTTTCTAATATGGCTTATGTGCAAATGTAGTACCATTTCCGCGGACTTCAGAAATAAAGGAAGGTTTATATCTCTCCTCACAGTGAGAAAATTTATGTTGTTTTTTTTATTTCTCGGTCTTGAGCAATTCTTACAAAGGACATTCATTTTTTTTAGCTCAAGAAAAAGGGTAGTGTACGTTTAAGTGGCTTACCTTACCGTTAGAAGAGAAGTCCTCTAACGTCAGGTTTTTCAACAAATTGAACACAATTTTTCAAGAATTATCTCGATGATATTCATTAATCTTTTCCAAAATTGGGTGTTCAACACTCCATCCCTCACAGTGTTTTCAAAAGACAGCAATTTCTCAATTGGTCCTATTTTTTAGGAGGAGTTTTTTCGAAAAACAAAGTTTTAATGTTCTTGGATACATCATCAACGACCATTCTTATGTATTCAAAACAATTTTCAAAATGTTATCAAACCATTCATGCTGACCATATTTATCCCACAGATTTTTAGACATATTTTTAATCAAGGTATTTCAAAAAACTAAGTGTTTTTATTTAAATAAGGGGAGAAAATGTAATTAAAATTTGATCTATCGAACTCAATTGCCTGAGAAAAGGTTTTATGGTTCGATTTTTACCCAACAAATCATTTGTAATTTCACGACGAATTAAAGTATAAAGGTGGTTAGGTTAGAAATCAATCCCTTTGATCAACCAGAACCGGAGGATCTACCCAAGGGATATCCAAAGTTAGAAATAAGCAGTTCTTAGGTATGATTGAGATGAATTGTACTATGGAATAATGCCGACTAAGATTGTGTTAACTGGAACAATCACAACAAGGTGTTAGTAATGACGTTCCTGGGTAAGCATTGAGGTGTTGAAGAATGAAAAGAAATGTATGGATAAAGGGTCTAAACGAAAGAGCCTCCAACAACTTAAGCAGAAACCGGGTCTAATACATATGCTGTCAGCATCACAAGTTGATGTTGAATTGGAAAATGACATCATGCGACCCAGTGATGCAATGCACAACCCTTTCAGTCATTCGGGTTCTCTTAACATGAACTTGTCTCTCATTTGTCACGGAGATACCTCCACGTTAATCTATTTGACATCTCACTCCGAGATTGTTTAATATTGAAATAGGTGCATATGCTCCAGGCCTTATCATGGAGTACTAAAACCAAATGCACTAATCGACCGTCTAGAGCCTAGAGATCAATCATAAAATCTCATGTTAGGTCACATTCCATTTCATACATTGTTGACATCATCAAGTTCACAAGCTGTTAATCAAGAGTCCTATGCAAAATCATTATATTATTTGCCGAACATCCAAGTCGATACTATGTATTCACAATGAAGATGGAAATCCTGCTTGAGCCAGCATCAAACAAGCTCTTGGTAGGTGACTTGCGAGATTCTATATGAATCAAACTTGTGACAACTGGATATCGATTTGGTCCAGTAAATGAATTGACGGTTGATGAATTTTGATAAAAACATGACACTCTCGATGTGTTACAAAAACTCTTTAACGAGTGACACGTCGATTGATTTTCAAATAAATTTTCTCGTTTATCACTAAACGTAAACCTGCAGGATTAAACTGAGTGTTACGACAACCTCAATCCCATTCAAAATGCTCAATCTACGAAGACAAACTATCTAGAAAGCTCAAGATTTAAAGACAAAGACTTCCGCAAACTTGCTGTAAATAGAGCTTTCAAAGAAATGTAAAAGTTTTGTTGCTATGTTTGGTCAAGAAACAAGTCACAAGATTGGCTTAGCGATCGCAAAGCATGATTAGGAACAAGCTTACAACGAAGATATAAGACCAAGATCACTCGAGCTTTAAACTGACTAAAGACTATCTCACTGATCTCAAAGGAGTGTCATCAATGAACTCACTTCGGGGGAGATTGTTAGCCTCAATTTTATTGAGTCAATAAAGGAAGCTCGTTCCCGTGTTCAAGACCTCACTTTGGGGGAGATTGTTAGCCTCAATTTATTGAGTCAAACAAGGAAGTTCGGTCACTCTACGATGGAGCTTCGGTCTTTAATTAGTTAATGTTGTAATAGGATAATATCGGGAATCGGGCTCGATAGATAATCTAATATTGTATATGTTTTGGGTTTAATCCCAAGCAAAACCCAAGCCCGGGTCCTAGTTAAATATCCTGCGCGTCACTTTTAAGTGTCGGGGTATATAAGGAACTTTTCTACTTGGAAAAGTAGTTGTTCAAAATATCTAAGAAATATCTTTTCTCTTTTCTCTCATTTCTCTCTCTTCTTTCTCTTTCTAGAACAACTCTTTCTTTCTCCTTTCTAGTTCTAATTTCGTGATCGATTGTATGAAGTGAAGTGTTAACGGGATCCTACATAAGTTATGTCTAGCAGTATTAACTTTCAACAGCAGTAGTAAGTTTATGCCTGACAACATTATCTTTGAGTTACGAGCATTAACCCCAATTCCATTCCAAACACTTTATATATTTAACTCTCTTTTTGTTTTTCAACTCACCACTTCTCTCAATTATTTTACTCACCAAATCACTCTGTCTGTTTTTATTTCACACATATCTCTTTTTGTTTTTATTCTCACCAATTCTCGCAATTCTTTTTCTCACCAATTCACTCTATCTATTTTTATTTCACACAGCTCTCTTTATGTTTTTATTCTAACAAATTCTCTCAATTCTTTTTCGCACCAATTCACTCTATCTGTTTTTATTTCACACAGCTCTCTTTCTGTTTTTGCTTTCTCTAAATTCTTTTTAGCTTACCATTTTCCATAATCAAGACTTTAAAGATTAAGCATTCCAATTACTGCAAATCAGTATATTGAAATCTACTTACAATCAAATATGCTTTTGTAAGTACAATCTGCGAATTCTTGTCAGTCATAAATCTTTGAACTCATTTGTAGATTAGACTTCTTTCATTTGGATTCTCTGATAAGTGACGTGTCTCATTCTCAAGTGCTATGTTTTTTATGATAAACAGGGTTTTATTTAAGTATGCATAATAGTACTATCCTATAATATAGATTTTGTATGCGTAGAAGTTTATACCATGATCTAAGTATTGTTTTGTAATCCATGCACTTGGCCACTACATCTTGAAGCAGCTACATATTCAGCCTGTTATGGAATTAGCATCCACAGTCTGCTTTGGCACTTGCCTATGAATCAATTTACATCCAAGGAATTATACAAAACATCTTGTTGTAAGACTTCCTATCCAGACTTGTCTGTCATAATCCATCTATTAGTGTATGCTACCAATCAAAAGTAAATCTTTTGGATACCAAAGGCCTAATTTAGGTGAACCTTGCTAGTATCTAAAAATTCTTTTTCACAGCATTGAAGATGTGACAACTTATGGGTTGACTTGGTATCCTTGCACAGCGCAATATACTGCAAAACATAATATCAGGTCTAGAAAAAGTAGATACATCAATGAATCATTTCATTGATATGTATAAATGAACATCCACTTGTTTACCATCTTCATCCTTAAGCAAAGGCTTTTAAGTTTCCATAGGTGTGCTTGTTGTCTTGACATCAGTAAAACCAAATTTATTCAAAATCTAAGTCACAACAATCCGCACCACCCCCCCCCCCACTCTGACTGATAAAAAATCCCAATCTTCCTTCTGCTTTAGATTGCAGTCTAAGAAGATATGTAGTTCCACCATAGAACTCATCTGAATTTCTTATGCTATCATCTTCTCAAACTCAGTGCATAATGACTTCTTTGTAGAGCCAAAAATGATATCATCTACATACACTTGAACTAACAGAATATCACCCTTGGTCCTTTGATGTCAAAGTCTTCGTCAATTTTCCCTTTTGATAAACCAATTGTCTAACAGATATGTTAACAGTAGGTTTCAGACTATGCTCTAGGAGCTTGATGCAGTCCATATAGTTACCTTTTCTTACTTGTGTATACTCTGTCAGGGAGTAGCATGATCTTCAAATCCTGGTGGTTGACAAACATAGACTTCCTCTTCAATCTTACCATAAAGAAAAGCACTCTTGACATCATTGGATACATCCACATAGTTTTAATTGGCAGGCATAGGCTAAAAATAGCCTAATTGCTTCAATTCTTGCAACATGGGAAAAGACTTGATCATAGTCAATCCCTTCTTCTGGTTTGTACCCTTGAGCAACCAATCTTGCTTTATTTTTAATCACAATTCCTTTTTCATCCTTTTTATTCCTGAAGACCCATTTAGTGCCAATAGCCCTTTTGCTATTTGGTAAATCCACCAAGATCCAAACCTTTTGTAATTTGAATTGTAGAAGCTCTTCCTACATAGCATCTATCTAGCTTGGATCCTTCAATGCATGAATTGCCTTTTTAGGTTCTTCTTGTGATAAAAAGCAAGCAAACAAGCAATTTTGAAAGTCTTTATGGTTTGTTCTTTGACTTGATGATTGAACGTAAACAAAACTATGTTCTTCCAAATTCTTTGTCATTCTTCTTGTTTGAGGTGCTGAATTTAAGTCTCCAATAATTTGTTCAACTGATGATATTTGTGCTACTCTTGTAAGTTGGAGATACGGGACTAACATGCATAAATGCATAAAAATTGTTCATGTCAGCCTCTGCACTAACATCTTCATCATCATCTGAATAGAAAATATCTTCCAAAGGAGGCATATTTGGATCAATTGGAAGTTCAATGCTTGTTTTTGCACCAAATTCCTTCAAAATTCATTTGTGCTAGCGCATTAACTGTTAGTGTTGTTAAACATGATCCTTCGCTCTTGATCATTACTTCACCTTTCGTTACTTAGTCACCACCTTCTTTTCCTGGTTCTTTAGTAACTTTCTTTTCATCATCTCCTGAAGGTTTGAATCCAGCATCAGGAGAACTCTTTTAATTTGAGTGATTGGGATGGATCAGTAGTTTATAAGTTGGTAGCAGAAATGGTATTCTTGGACAGGTATGTCTCCATAGCTTTACCTAATCATACATGCTTTGTACTGCATTAAACATTAGAATGATTTCTTGCAAACAACTGGCTTATATTTCTTTGGCTTTGTTCGTGCATCAATATCAAAAAACGCCAATTTGGGTCCAATTTCTTGCAAATATTAGTGTATTCTAATAAACTAGACATGTAGGTTCTCTTTCAAATATCCTAGTTCTACTTTTGAATACTCTTAAACGCTTTTACCTATTAATTGAGTACCACAACTAAGTTCCTTCACTAAGCCTTACCATCAAACTAGCCATAAGTGATTTTGGTATTTCGAGGAATTGTAACAGGAATACTCCAAAAGGTTTCTTAAGCCTAAAGCTGGTTTTTTCCAAGAAAACGTTAATTAGGGTCTTGTTACGGAGGCTTAGTACTAATACCCGATTTTGCATTAGCAAGTAGTTTATTGCTTTAGGGCCAAAAAGTAGTAGGTAGCTATTGAATCAGCTAGCTTATCATAGCCGCCTCAATTTAGTGTTTCTATTATTTCCTCCTCACTACTCCATTTTGTTAAGGAGTTCTAGCTACACTAAATTCTCTGTTAATACCTTTTCTCTCACAAAACAGATTCATCTCCTTATTCTTAAACTCAGTTCCATTGTCACACCTAATTACCTTAAACATTTGATCTATTAGATTTTCTACTCCAGTTATAAAGGACTTAAGAATGCCACTAGTCTCATCCTTAGTAGCTAGAAAGAAAACCCAACTAAACCTATTGTAATCATCTATGACAACTAGGCAATACATCTTTTTCATTAAACTTATTACAAATGTTGGACCAAAAAAATCCATCTATAATATATGTAAAGGTTGGAAGATTGAACTTACTATTTTAGACTTACAAGAATCTCTATGTTGCTTTCCCTTTTGACAAGCAACATAGGTTTCATCATTTTCAAAAAGTTTTGAAGGTAAACCTCTTACAAGATTTCCCTTAACCAGTTTATTCATAGTTTTGAAATTTATGTGTCCAAGCCTCTTATGCCAAAATTTAGATTCATCAGATGTGGCTTTTGCAAAGTAGAGAAAAATGTTTAGATTCCTTTAGGAACAAGTTCTTTAATAACACTTATACGATATTGTTCTTTCTAGGAACTTTAAGTAAAACGATGATTTCAGCAGTTAACTTAAAGTTTTGGTAGATAAAACAAATACAGTCTGTGTCATTAAAGAGAACACTCATTCTTTTTGTCAAACGATTATGTGAGACACTAAAGAGGTTAAACTTTAACTCTTTTACAAAATACACATTCTCAAAATCTAAATTACCAGTTTTGATTATACCTCTGCCTGTGATTTTCCCTCCTTTGGGGTTACACTCTAAGGCCAATCATTTCCTCTATCAATTACTTCAAAGTTCCAGTATGATAGGGACTTGTTCCTGTCATGATGCTTTGAGCATCCACTGTCAATTCTACTCCTTTCTCTGCAATCTTGCTGTGGGATGCCCTACACATAAGGTAATAAAATTAGGACTCTTTTGGGGACCCATGCCCATCACTGACTTGGATCTGCCATGTGCATCAATATAATCATACCTTTTTAGGATGGCTGATGCACTGTTGTGTTTAGAAACATGGTCTATTACTTTAGTCTTTGGTTCCAAACGACAACGCAAAGGCCTTAATCATTACATGGTTCCTTAACCAGCATATTAGTAACGTCTTTTTGCCCTATAGCTATGTATCAACCCTTTTGATTGAAATAACTATTTTTAGTTGTTGTTTTGTTGTTGTTAAATAGGTTTAACCGTTGTATGGACTGTTATTAAAAACATTTGTCACTGGGTTGCATCCTCTTCACTGTTGTTCTGGGTTGAAGATAGTTTTAACTAGGTCTAGGAGTAGTAACCTAGTATTCTAAATCTAGCGCCTGACCTCATTAATACTGCTTTTTGGGAGCATGCATTCCTTTTATGACGATTCGTCTAGGCGCGTATGAATCATTCTAGACAAATAAGTGGTGATTCACCCTTTGAGCTATAGTAAGAAATCCCATTGTAACTGGTGCATTACTCATTTTTTATTATTAAACTGTCTCGTTTTGTTATTACAATCATATGTAGGTGATCAAAACTTCCAATACAATAGCAAGCTTTGTTAAATCATCTCAAAATACAATTCTTATTCTTTGAGTACATCTTGTAATTCTATTGTCTTTGGTTTCCTATAGATTATGTGTATTCAGCCTATTTTGATCACCTTGTTTAACAGTTGTTTTCCTAGGAGATTTTACTTGCTCTTTAGATTTAACAAACTCTATTTTAGCAAAACTAGGTTTACCAGTTTTCTTCTCTATCTTAGTTTAAGACACATTTTTTTCCTCACTATCTAACACCCAATCCTCAATAATTGGAGCACCATTATTCTTCCTAGCAACCTTAGGCTTGTCTGCACTAGCCTTAGCTTCACTAGTCTCAACTACAGGCTTCTTAACTGTAGGCTCACTAACTATAGGCTCATTTACAAACTCTTCTAGACCAGAGAATGACAAATCAAGTTTTAGAGGCATAAAGTTTCCTGTATAGGGAGGTGGAACAACATTATACCCTAAACTTGTTTTGCACTTATCAACCATCTGACAGTCTATTAGTTTGCTTAAGCTTTTAGATGAATTCTCAAAATTTTCTACTGTTAGCTGAATTTCATCTTTTTGTTTTTGAGCCAGTTCTAACTTCCTCCTAAGCTCTGTAATGGCTACTTCTCTTAAATGAATCTCATGTTTTAAGACCTTGATATTTTCCTCATAAACAAACTCATTTTTCTTATAAACTAAAAGTCTTGCTTCTACAGACTCTTATCTGTTCTTTTTAGTCAAATAGCATTTAAGACTTCGGTGTCCTTATGTCGCTTTAACAGTTGTTCATTTTGTTCTTTAAGAATTTTAACATTTTCCAAACAAGATGATGAACAGTTTGAATCAGTAGATACCCTAGAGTTAGAACTTGTAGAAGAGTAAGCCATGAGTGCAAAGTTAGTTGGACCTTCTTCTGCTTGATCACTCCAATCATAATCACCAAGACCATCACATAAGATCAAAGTATTAGAAGTAGTTGTCTCTACTGGAACAACCTTTCTTGTGTTCTCCCTATTCTTGTTTTCTTGGTTCCTTGGAGCCCTGCACTCCCTTGCAAAGTTTTTCCTTTTGTGGCAGTTGTAACACTCCACCTTGGACTTATCAAACCCAATGGTCTCATTACCATTAACAGTAAGCTTTCTTCCAGTGTTCTTCAAGAATATCCTTGCCCTCATTGTTAGCATAGCCATCTGCCACCTAAAATCTATCACTTCTAAATCATCAGGATTAATTTGTTGCAAGTCCTCATTGTCAAGTTGTGGACTGTTTGGTTGACTTGCAAAGAAAGCACAGATAACAGCATCACTCAAGTTATCAATTGTTGTTGAGTTAACAGCAGTAGCTTGAGTGCTAGCAGTTGTAACACCATGAGCAGTATTAACTGCTCTATTTGTACTGTTGGTGCTGTTTGAGGACACAAAGGCTACGTTTTATGTGTTTGTGCTTGAGCTTGATGTTCCTTTGACCTCTAGTTCATAGATCTTCAGGTTGCTGTAAAGATCATCCAGGCTTAATGTATTTATCTCAGGCTTGTTCCTCCATACAATAGTATGTGTGTTTCATTCTTGTGACAGACTTCTTAAGAATTTCTGATTCACATCCTCTTGTGAGATACTTTCACCATGAATCTCCAACTGACTGATAAGCTTTTGAAGCCTATCAAAGGTTTGATCTAATACCTCTGAGCTAGATGCAGTAAAATTTTCATACTGCTGCTTTAGAAGATTCCTCTGAGTCTTTTTAGTAGCAGCATTCCCTCCAAACCTCTTCTCAATAGCCTGCAGCAATGACTTGGCATCTTTGATGGAGTTAAACTTCAATTGATGTTCATTAGGGATGCCCATCAATAAAGTGCTTCTTGCCTTCAGCTCTAACCTCCTTTGTGCCTTTTCTTCAGCAGTTGAAGGAGCAATTATAGTCTCAACACCTTCAACAAGTTTTGTTATTGGAGGTGCATTACCATTCTCTATGACTTCCCATAGAGAATAATCAATCATCTGGATGTACTGTTCCATCCTCATCCTCCAAAGCTCATACTCACCTGGTTTGAGCATAGGCACTTTTGATGCAGCCACCATATGTACTGAGTCTTGATCCATGTCTTCTTAGCAAAGTTTCTCAAAGCAACAAGCTCTGATACCACTTGTTGATCCCACTTCAATGGATCTTGAATTCCTTAGCTTGTGTAAGGTTTAGTTATGCAAGATAAATCCTACACAACTAACAGACTATGAATCGAAGCTTTGTAAGATATAAATAAAATGAATCTATGCAAAATCTAATCTTGATCAATAAGAAGAAATTATGCAATAGAACATAATTCTAATGAAACACACAGATTAACAAACAAAGCTTCAAATATATTTTATATGAATACTCCTAACTAGTATTAGGGTTTACATAAACATAAAGCTATTAAGTATAACGACTTAGATACATAAAACCTAATGCCCTATGACCTCCTTTTATACACCAAGGAGTCCTAGTCATTACAATAATTCTACAAAAAACTTAGATTATCCAAAAGATCTATTTATAAATAACAATCTTGTCTCGATAAGTAATCATGATCCTTCAAGCAATCATTTATCTTCCAGTAAGTTGTAATCTTTCAAGCAGTTGTAACTTTGTACCATAAGCACATTAAAATAACTCTTAACAATGCAGTCATAAACTTATACACCAGCAGCATTAACTGTATACAAGTAGCATTAACTGCTTAGAATATTTTCTTTAGTCTTCACCAGCAGTACTAACTTTACTCTAGCAGTACTAACATATACTAGCAGTAGTAACTAGCAGTACTAATATACACTAGCAGTACTAAGTTACACTAGCATTAGTAACTAAGTTACACTAGCAGTACTAACTACTTAGCATATTTTTCATTAGAGTTAATGAACAGCACTAAGTTTTACTTAGCAGTAGTAACACAAACCTTAGCAGCAGTAACTCCAAGATCATCATGAAGACTTTTAATCCCAACAACATCAGACTTGGATAATTTGTTTGGTCCTATGTATGAAGAATACTATGCGATGAGATCACAAGAAGTGTCTAATAATTCTCCTGCTCATACTCTTGATAATAACCACACTTCTTCATCGTCGTCAATCGTCGTTGAACAGGATGATGCTCTTCCAATAGTATTCTCTTCGGAAGAACAAGTTGATACTGAATCAAACTCTCTAGTCTTGACTGAAGTTGCCGATGAATTCGTTCAAGAAGATGTTGCAGATTTTGATGGAAATATGTTTCATAATGCACCACCAACTCCTGAATTCGATGTTGCTGAATCTTCTTCAACATATCAGGATCCATTAAATATGCATCAATTTCACCAACAACATCGCTCAATCGATAGATGGACTAAGAATCATCCACTTGAACAAGTGATTGGTGATCCCTCAAAGCCGATAATGACAAGGAAAAGACTTCAAACTAATGCAGAAGTTTGTATGTATCCACTCACAGTGAGTACGATTAAACCGAAAAATATCAAGGAAGCTATGCTTGATCACAATTGGATTGAATCCATGCAAGATGAGCTTAGCCAGTTCAAACGCCTTGATGTTTGGGAACTTGTCGAATGTCCTGTTGGCAGAAACATAATCAAACTCAAATGGATTTGGAAAAATAAAACTGATGCTGAAATCACAGTTATTCAGAACAAGTCTCGTTTAGTTGCCAAAGGATACGGTCAAGAAGAGGGAATAAATTTCGAAGAATCATTTGCACCAGTTGCAAGACTTGAAGTGGTTAGAATTTTTATGGCATATGCGGCTCACAAGAACTTTTCAATTTTCCAGGTGGATGTTAAAACAGCATTCCTGAACGATCCACTGAAAGAGGAGGTTTTTGTTCAACAGCCCGATGGTTTTGTAGATCTAGACTTTCCAACTCATGTTTATCGTCTTATGAAAGCCCTATATGGTCTTAAACCAGCCCCGAGAGCCTGGTATGACAAGTTTTCCTCGTTTCTAATCGAACACCTTTTCACAAAAGGAATTGTCAATCCGACACTGTTTACAAGAAGATACGGGGATGACATTTTGTTAGTTCAAATCTATGTCGATGACATAATTTTTGGGTCAACTAAACCAGTTTTTGTAAAAGATTTGAAAAACTCATGAAAGATAATTTTGAAATGTCAATGATTAGCGTAATGAAGTTCTTTCTCGAACTTCTAGTTCATCAATCTCCCCGAGGTATCTTTATATGTCAATCGCAATATACTATGGATATTCTTAAGAAACACGGGATGGAAAATGTGATACCGTTAGCACACCAATGGCTACTACTAAACTAGATGCAGATTTACAGGGTATCCTACTAGATCAAACTAAGTATCGTAGTATGATTAGGGGACTTATGTATCTTACTGCTAGTAGACCAGATATTGCCTTTGTGACATTTGTTTGTGCGCGTTATCAGGCACGCCCAATTGAAAAACACCTCAAAGAGGTCAAAACGATCTTTCGCTACCTTAGATAATCCATTAACATGGGTCTATGGTACTCGAAGGATTCTAGGTTTGAGCTAATTGCATATGCAGATGCAGACCATGTAGGGTGTAATGATGATTGTAAAAGCACATCTAGAGGCATTCAATTTCTGGGAGATAAGCTAGTCAGTTGATCGTCGAAAAAGCAAGATTGTACAGCAATGTCCTCTGCGGAAGCTGAGTATGTATCCTTGTCTGCTTGTTGTGCTTAAGTCATCTGGATGAGAACACAACTGCTGGATTATGGACTTTGTTGCCATAAGATTTTGATCTACTGTGACTCAAAAAGTGCAATTGCCATATCTTGCAATCCCGTACAACATTCACGAACAAAACACGTTAACATTCGTTATCATTTCATCAAAGAGCATGTTGAGAAAAGTACAATTGAATTATACATTGTTGGGACTGAATACCAGCTTGCTGATCTATTTACAAAAGCCCTTTCGAAGGAAAGGTTTGAGTTTCTAGTTCACAAGATTGGTATGCGATGTATGACTCCAACCAAGTTGGAACGTCTCGCGAAGTTGTCTTTTTAAATGAAAGATCATACATCAAAACCATGTGTAAATAAATTTAAAAAAAAATTAACTTAAGGATTCAAACACATATTTTCTACGTTCAAATCAGTCTTATGATACTAATTTTTTTCAAAAAATAGTTATTTAAATGCAAAATAAATGTATCATAGACTGATGGGGAGAAAATCATCAAAATGATTTTTCACTGCTAAAAAATGTGTTTTTGCAAATCCAATTCCATTCAAAAACAAAAGATTTCTTCAAAAATTGTCATATTTTGAAATTTTCAAGTGTGCAAAATTGTAAGAATTAACAATATCTTGAATAAGTTCTTTAACTAGACATTTATTCAAGGGGGAGTTATGTAATTCTTGTATTTTCAAAATCTTCTCAAAAGATTTTTCAAAACTGCAAAAATAACTATCTTTCAATAAGGTCTTTAATTAGATATCTTATTGAGGGGGAGTTATAAAAATTTTCAAGTCAATTCATCATCAAATAAAATTGTGTGCTCAAAAGCAAAAATAACTTCTTTTCAAACAAATTTTTATCAAAAAGAAAAAGTGATTTCAAAAAGTGGATAATTGTTCGAGGGGGAGTTATGAAATTTTTCAATCAAAATGGGAACTTAATTGAAAAGTGATCTAACTTCAAGGGGGGTTATGAAACTTTGGGTAAAAAAGGGGATACGAAGGTAACTTTTGAAAATAAAAGGTGAAAAATGCAAAAATAACTTTCGTATGAATGACTGTTGTTTACGAAAGAATCTCAAGGGACTGAAAATGACAAAGTTGGAAAGTAGCTTTCGTAGGGCTTAAAAGGCTTACGTAAGAAACTTGAGGGACTAACACTGTCAACATTCAAAAGTGTCTTTCGTAGGGTTTAAATAGCTTACGTAAGAAACTTAAAGGACTAAATTTGCCAAAGTGTGAAAGTTATTTTCGGAGATATAAAAGGCACAGTTACGTACGAAACTGTATCACTTTCGTAAAATCAATAAAAATTAGGTTTCGTATTCTCTCTCAGTGATTTGAGCTTTCGTGTTTAAGAACTTTCGATCCAAATCGATTTGTTGAACTCTTGTGCTAGAAAACGTAAGAATCGAGTCCTATTAATAATCATTGTGCTATTAATTGTTGTTCTTAATTGATTAAATAGGTTTCGGTCAGATCTAGGGTTTCATAAATTTGAAAGGTGTTTAGAAAATGAAATTGATTAAGGCAAAATGCTAATATGTACTTAATAGCATGATTGGAATTGCTTGATCACTGGAAATATCAATTTGTGGATTGAACTCATTGGTTTCGTAACTAAGACAGGTTTCGTAACTTTGAGGATTTGATAAATAAGCTTAAATGTTGGAAAATGACAAATAAGATGTTAAAATAAGCAAGATCATTAAGCTTATCATTATTTTTCAAAATCAAAGTTTATGAAAGTAAAATGTTCACAGGTTTCGGTTTTGTGAACAGTATTGGGCCAATAGGTTTCGTAAATGATATTTTAGTCCTAAATATGGGTTTCGTATGGCCTTATAAGCTGAAATTTCAGGTTTCGTACAAGGAAATGAAACGGAATAAATTTTTTTATCAGAATCTCAAAAGGGTTTCAATGTTTTATAAAAATAAAAGGGGCATCTTACGAAATCAAATGATAAATTTTGTTTCCAAATCATATTTTATATTGATAAATGGATCAAATGGTGAAGATTGTGTCCGGTTACGATCGTTTCCTGAATTTAACAGGATGATTGCAATCTACTGACCATCCAGATATCATATATAAGATCATGTTTTGTTTAACAAAAAATTTCAATCAAAAGTGATCAACGATTTCAAAATTATGAATAACAATATACTGCAAGAATACAAAAATAGAGCTTCAACTGTCTGTGATCATAAAGTTTCTCATGTATCATCAAAAGAAATGTTCAAGTTTTTGAAAAATATTGTTTCAAAATCATTCAAAAATGATTTATGACTATCTTTTGAACATAATTGGATAAATGGTCTAAGTCATGTCCGGTTTCGACCATTTTCTGCATTGAACAGAATTAGGAGTAAGTGGCTTAGTGACCATCCCATTTATGTTTCAATAGATTGGTTATTTAATCATTGTTTTTCAAGAAATTTTTGAAAAAAAAAACTTGTTTTGGAAAATGTTTATCTCAATATTCAAAGTCAAAATCTGAATTTTTGTGTCAAGTAAATGGTACTCTTTACTAAGAGTTTTTGAGAATATGAAGTTATGCTTTTGGATTTCTTGAATATCAGTGGTTGTCACAAGTTGAATTTTTGCCAAATTGGTCTTTTCTAAATCAAAGCATTTCTTCATTATTCTTTAAAGAGTATCTCACAAAATAGTTTTTTTTGGTGAGGAAAATCAAACAGAAAGAGAGATAAAATCATACGTGAAGAAGCAAATCAATGTATGCTCGAAAAAGAATTACTAGAGCATACTAAATTAGTTTAAAAGAATAATTTTAATAAATCGTATGGCATGTGCCCGAAAAAGCAAGAATTGGCACATGAGAAAGAAAATGATCAGAATATGCTCAAAAAGAAATGCCGGAGCATATAAAATAGACAGAGTAGAAAGAGACAAAAAATATTATAAATGTGAAATTTTAAACTTTGTATCATTTCCCTAATTCATTCATGTCATCATACAGTATTCCACATGGCTCAACACGTGATTCTAGCAGCTCAACTTGTTCCACAATACAAATCAATCGAGAGATGCAACAATTATGCGGTGTTGTAGAGTATTCCTTGCTCTCCTGAATGCAAGATAGTTGGGCAGATCTTACTTGATCATCCACTTAGTTATGCCTCTAACTGCTACTGTTGATGT
>BQNB010046254.1:10468-43813 GCA_026074375.1 Tanacetum coccineum | reverse complement strand
CTTTTAAAACTTATAAAAGATGGTTTATAAGCTTAGTTTAAGTTTATCAAATCTGTTTTAAAGGACACAAGGCAATCAAACAGTACTAACCTAGGTTAGTACTACTTGTGCCAAACACCCCTTAATAAGATTGAAAACCATATTTAAACTTAAAACAGGCCTTAATAAGCTTCAAACTGATAAGACACACTAAGACTTAAGCTATTAGATGACACTTTAAGCTCAAAGAAAGGACAAATAAGCATTATCTAATAATCTATGAAGATAAGCAGTTTTAACTAGCTTAAGAACAGATTTAACTTTTAAATGATTAAAACACTTAAAAACTCAAATCAAACTTTATTTAAAACTTAAAACCACACATAATAAGCTAACAATAAACTAATGAACACAGAATAAGTAATAATAAGCATGAAATAAGCAGAATAAGCAAGAATAAGCAGAGCAAAAAGCTAAATGAGAATTCAAACTTAAAAGAGAAAAGATAAAGGTACCTTGATCCCAGCTAAACAGGGATCTAGAATGATCAATTGAGCTCAAGTCAACAAGCTCCAGCTTATCATAGATAAGCTGGTAAGGTCCATAAGCCCTTCCCTTTTTGGCTTATCTTCCAAAACAAGCTGAGGTAAGTTTGAGTAATGAGCTTAACTAGTTAAGCTTAAAACAAGCTTAACTAATTAAATGATAGCTTATACAGTAATGAACTTATTTTGAGCTTATTATCTTAACTAAATCATGATTAAATCATTATAAGTAAAGACAAAATTAAAAAAAAACAATTTAAATGAAACTTTTATTAATATCAAAAACAGATTACAAGCTTATAAAAGAGAGAATTACATCAATTTAAAAGACATTTAAGCTAAAATTACAATAAGCTACTAAAATAAGCTACTACTAAAATCCTACACACTTTCCTCCTGTATGAGAACCTCTATTTATAGTGCTAAGCAGAAGGTTCTAGGAGCATAGGCGCGTCCTAGAGCTCAAATCCTAACCCTTCATTCCATCACCACTCATCTGAGCCCTTGAATCTTGTCCACGTCCCATCATCCAATCGTATAGCATAGGATTGCCAGCGTGTCATTCCATTTACATCATTGCTTGCGTCATGTGTCAGGTGGCAGGCTTCTAGAAGCCCCTTGTGTGGTGAATGGTTGAGAGGGAATTTACCCTGTGAGCGTTTTGTGTGTAAACGTTTATGGTGAAACGAGGGAGGGAAAAGAGAAACAAGTACAGTAATTTTGACTATAACATTTGGGGGCGTTGACCCAAACTTTGACTTGGGCTAGGTTTATGGTTATGGTTTAATGGGTTAACGGGAGTTATGATTGTTTAAGATTAAGGACTAATGGTGTAATTGGTTTGGACTGATGGTGTTAGTCCCTGATGTTGTAGTTTTAATACGCGTAATAATATAAAGTATAGAAACTTCCAAAACTACCCTTGAGGACAAAGGTAGTAGGAAAAATCTTACAAAAATACTACACGTTTAACCGGTAAGTGATTACCGGGTCGTTTTCCCAAAGACTTATGAAATTGAGACCTCGTTTGTTATTTGGACAATGACTTGAATTGGTTCGAAGATGATTTGTTTTCTAAAATCCTAATAGTGAGCAAATAAAGGGACAATTAAACCTAAATACGAAAAAACGATAACGGGAAATAAAGTAAACACGACAAATAAGCTAGAATACTAAAATTAAGCTCTAAATGCTTTTCTAAACTTTTTCTAATCCTAAATAACTATTTTAAAAAGAAAATGCTAAGGAAATTCTAAAACGAGAATGGTTAAAGCTTAAAAATGAAGAAAACAAGAACGGGGATCAAATCCCGTTCTTTAAAAAGTGAATTTTCAAAATATTAACCCTACGGAAGTAAATTTCAACCTAAACCTAGAATATGATAAAAGAAAATTTTATAAAAAAGAAAATTATTTTTTTGATTATTTTTCTATTTTTTATGATTTTTTAAAGATTTTAAAAAAGAAAAAGTTATTAAAAATATAAAAGTGTAAAATAAAAATCCTAGAAAAATTCTAAAAATAGCTCAACATGAAGGGAATACAGGAAAAATGTAAACACAGGAAGTGCTCAAGCGAATAAGCTCAAATAAGCCTGATAAGCACTCGAAGTGCTTATCTATACTATAACTCAAAAATAGGGTAAAAGAATTGAATGTGTAAACCTGGACGTAAAAGTCCCAAGGGCACGTTGGTGAGGGGTGTGTGTGTTAAGGCTTATAAAAGGGTTGAGGCTAAGTTGAGGTCGGGGGTTCGAGTCTTGCTCACCCCCGATTTCCTTAGTTTCCCCTTTTTACGTTTTGCAAAATTTTTTGAAAACAAAGATGTTAAGCAGCTAAAAATAAGCTACTTTTGTGAAAACAACTTTTTTTAAAATCACTAATAAGCTAGAAAACAGCTTATTACTAAGACAGATTACACTTAACTAAATTTGGTTTCTCTCAAAACTAAATAAGCTAGAAAACTTGATTAAGCTAGACTTTAGACTAAATAAGCTATAGCTATCCTAAATCTATCCTGATAAGCTAATCTAAGCTAGAAATGAGCTAAATGGATAAGCCATAAGCTGAATTATCAAATAAGCACTTTTCACTAATCTGAGAACCAAACAGACAAAACCAGCAACTTTGAGCTTATTTTTAAGCTCACAAACAGATCCTTATGGACTTTTAGATTACACTATCCTAAACCCTGGCCAAAAAGTTCTCTAAAACTTCTATTGAAAAGCATTTTGAAATTCATTTGCTTAATAAAAAAACCCTTGAAAACTGCTTATTTACCCAGTATGTACTGAGTGTACTTAGGCTTTGAAAAGACAAATTGCTTAGTTACAGCTTAAAAACAGATAGTCAAACAACCTAGTTAAGCTAAAATAAACTCAAACATATCAACTCTACTATAAACTCTACTTGTAAACTAAAAATTAAATCCTAAAAACTAAATTAAACCTTTGATAATTAAGCATGAAAAAGGCCATATGTTATTCTAAGCCGCTGATGCAATTGACACAAATTTATCAAAAAACTCAAGTCCAACTAGTGCAGGCTTAAGAACTTGATTTCTACACTAAGATAACACTCAAACAAGTACTATTAAAGCAGCAAACACAACTAGAACTAATTTGATCTAACATTGCTTAAATTCTTAATCTAATGATCACAGATTCAAACTTAACCATCTACAATCCTATGAAAACTTGATTAAACCAAACTAACTTTCAAATTCTAAACTTATAAACCTAAAAATTAGATTTAAAATCAATTTAAAGGAACAAAAGGCCTATAGCAGTACTAACTCTCAGTTAGTACTGTTATGCCAAACACCCCTTTAAAATGTTAAAATCCAAATTAAGCTTATAAATTTGAAATTTAAAGAACAAGTTACAAATACCAGTTATCATTAAGCTATATTAAGACCTAATAAGCACTTTTTAAACAGACAAATAAGCTAGAACAATAAGCTAATCATTATTCTAATATTTTTGGTTTTTTTTCACTGTTTTATAGAAAATAAGAGTTAACTAAGATTCTAAATTAATAAGCAAACAAATTAAGCTTCTAACAACTATATTAAGCATTAATAAGCTAATCTAAACAGCAATAAGCAAACAATAAGCCATGATAAACTGAAATTCAAAGCTAAGCTGTAAAAAGAAATTGAAGAACTTACATTGCACCTTTGCTCTAAACAAGGCCTTATCAAAATTGATCTTATGAGCTCTTCAACAAGCTCCAGCTTATCCTAGGATAAGATGGTGAGGTCCTGGAAGCCCATCCCTTATTGGCTTCCCTTCCATAATAAGTTGTGGTATTTTGATTGTAGATTTGAATAAGATAAGCTCAACTAAGCTTTTAAGAACTTAGTTGAGTAATTAGCCAGCTTATGATTGGATTAAAGAGCTTAATGAGCTTATTTTAACAAAGGACAGCTTAATCAAACAGATTTGAATTAAAGGAAACCATAAAGTCAGTAACAATCTTTAATAGAGAAAAACAGACCTTTTTTTACTATTTTGAAAACTGGTTTCAAGCTTAATGAAAGTACATTAAGTAAAAACAATAATGCTAAAAAACCAATTTGGAAAGAAAAAATACATAAGTTATTATATAAAGCTGACACTAAAACTGGAAAAAGTAAAAATAATTTTGACGTTGAGGGGCGAGCTTATTTTATAAGGGCTGAGTGAAGCTTCCAGACTCTCATACACGCTCATCAATTCTTCTAATCATTGGATCAAGCTTTGTGGTCGTTGGATGAGAATATAGCACACGGATTGCCAACGTGGCAATCCCTTCATTGGCCAGTCATGTGCTTCTTTTACATTGATTTCAGTGCAATATTCCCCTTTTTGGTGTGCTTCTTTGGATATCCTCGTGTCATTCCTTGAGTTATATTGACCAATCAAAGCTTTTTGATGACGCATTTCATTACCAACGTGGAGCTTGGCACTTGGAATCATTGTTGCCATGCTGAATTGCATCTAGAAGGGATTAAATCTTTCTAATTTTTGACGTGGGTAAATTTAGGGACGAAGGATGAATAGTAAATCCTTCGCGCCCTTTTTCTTTTATTGTTTTGTGTTTGACCCGGGGTAAAAGGGGGGTTGACTTGGGCTTGTGGGTTATTTAAAAAGGAATGGGCCGGGTTATGATTTAGGCTCGGGTTAAATGGTAAAAGGGTTTTGGGTTTAATAAGAGACTAACAACCGTTATCTTCTTAATAAAAGAGGACTAACGGTGTTAGTCACTTAAGGACTATTTGTGATGAATTTAATTTAAACATTGGGGCTCATTTGGGATTTTGAAGGTTTTGTGTTTTGTGGTTGGACAAGAGTTGACCATTTTCGAATTTTGTTGACTTTTGCTAGAAACTCCCGGCTCTTGTGCACTATATCCGTTCCGTGTTCGTTGTTGCCCGTTTTGACCATTTTGTACACCTTGTTCGGAATGATCATACGAATGCAAAAGTACAACTCATTTATGAAAAAGTAGAGATGACTTACAAGAAAACATGACGAAAGATGATTAGAAACTAAGAACAACCCAAACGTTGTTTATAAACTACCCGGATAGAAACAAGAATCAACCTCGAATAATATATCTTCAAATGGTGGATCAAAGATTAAAAGAAATGGATTTGGTGTGTGTGTTTGGTGGTTCGGACAAAGAGAGAAAAAGAAAGAGTAGTGTGTGTTTTCTTGGTGAGAAATGATTATGAAATGAATATGTACACATGAATTTAACTAGCAAAAATCACACATAAGGTGCTAGTGTGTGTGTGCCGACGGTGGGACAAGAGAGCCAAAGGGGGACCAAAATGATCCTCCAATCATTTCCCTTTGAGTACATGTCCTTAACCTCAAATCATGCAACCATGTCTAGTACCAAGCATAAAGAACGACCTCTGATGGTACGTTTTAAAAATAAACACCGTTGCATAAATTTAAAATAATAATAAGTTTACATCAATCAAATTTAAAAGATTCAAAAGTTAGAATGCGGAAGCTTTAATAAGTTCAACAACGGTATTTAAGATAACATAGATGAAATCTGAAAACTAGTTCGGGCAATTAGACTTCATATAGATCAAGCAACAACTTCCAAGCTAAGCACATGAGAAAAACATGCTTAAAACGATCAACATAAAGTTGAGTGAATTCATAGGTTTAATTTGATGTAATAGTAGACCACAAGATTTTACAGGCATGCGACAGTTATAACAAATACAACTTCACATAAAAGATATTTACGTTGCACTAAGCTCATGACACCGATGCTAATTCTGAGACATAGCTTTCATATAGCTATAGGTTGCATTGCCCTAGAGGAAATCCGACCTAAGATTTCCTATCCGAAATTCGACATGACATATATCCGTTTAATCGGGCGACCCGTGGGTAGTAAGTGCGACTTACCCGGATAGGGATAATTAGTCCCAATAGATCTATTTATTCACTCGCGCTCCCTCAACCGGTCCTCCGGTCAAGAGATTAACAGTTCATGATAGTTTTGGGCAATAGGAGGTCTAGCGCTACTTAGGCAACACGTAAACAGGGAAAAATTCTCATGAAAGTACTTGTGTCCGATTTTAAAAACAAGCAATGTTTCTCACCCCAAAGTTATAAAACATTTATTCAAAACGAGTAAAAGTGCGGGGCTATGAACTCACCTTATGCGAGTTGTGGATCAAAAGAAATCAATCAAGCGAAAACGAATCTCACGGTACTGGCGACAACCTAGCATATAGTGGTCGTTTTAGAATAATGTACAACGAATAACGCTTAACGCAAGAGTTGATCATCCGAGCATGAGTAGACATGGCGTATCCTTTTCAAAACGTACTTTCGAAAGTTATAGGTTTTGACAAGTCTCGACATTTTGACACATCTTCGAAAATATTTCGTCTTTTAGTGTATTTCGTCTTTTAGTGTATTTCGTCTTTTAGTGTATTTCGTCTTTTAGTGTATTTCGTCTTTTAGTGACCCGACACACCAAAGTTGACTCAATAATCGTAAATGTTGACCTAAACTCGACACTTAACGTTATTCTACATTTTATCATAAGTTTGATAATAAAAGTATATTTTTCGACGCATTTATAAAGTTTATAAATTTTCGGCATGACCTTTCTAAAAATATCGACTTTCCATTTGTATTCATCTCGACTCGTGAAAATATCCGTTTTATGAAAGTACATCTTTTATTGACTCAAAAGAATATCCAATCTATTTTCGACAACACCGCAAATATTACAACAAATTTATTCTAAACCTAAACCTCTTCGACTTTCAATTTATGTTTCCAACAAAACAAACATCTAACTTAATCTCTTTGCCAACAATATTCAAGCTCGCTATACGATAAATCTCAATAAATAACATAGCCGTAACAATAACAATATATATCAAAATAGTCACAACGAACTTTTATACGCAAAAGTACAACTACTTTTTATGTTCTTCCATTTATAAATAAAAAGATTAAACTTTGAGACTTGTAGTTTTATAGAAAAATAGGTAATGATCAATAAATACAGAAAAACTTTGAGACACATACCTTTTACCTAATAAAACGAGCTAAAAAGACCAATAATGACTAATAAATACAGAAAAATGCATTGTATTCGTTTGTATTGTGATATGTGTCTTGCAGGTAACGAATATTACACAAAAGGACAAAAACAAAGCAAAACGGACAAAACCGGGCACAAAAATGGGAAGAGTACAAGAAATCGAAGCCGAAGGCAAATTTATCTTGAGTCTTAACCAAATCAAATCCCATTAATCCTTTTACCTAAAAGAAACCCTAAAAACACTTACACCGTTAGTCCTAAAACTAACAACCCCATTATAATCCCTTAACCCCTATTAAATCTTTTAAACATATAAACTTTACCCTGGCTCAACCCCCTTTTCTCATAAGCCAAAGTCAACCCCCATTTGTCTTGGTCAATACATATACCCTGGGTCAAACGGGTCAAACATATGAAACCCGCCACACTTTACTGTTCTGTACATCATCCTCACCCTTCCCTCTATTTTTCACCTCACACGAACCAGGGTAATAACCACTCACCCCATACCTAAATGATTATTAACCTTTCTAGAATCTCAATGACGCACGCAATGACGTTCTTTTCAGTCCACGTTGGCAATCCATGCCAATCATTGAGTGAAAGGGACGTGGCACTCAAATCAAGGGCTAAGATCTATTGCTTGGAGAATAATCAAGATTGAAGGGACGAGATTGAAGAGGGAGGAGCGTCTTAGGGTTCTGGATCCTTCCTCTGAGCACTATAAAAGGAGAGCTCCTCACACACACAAGGGCGTCTAGTTTTAGCTTAATTTTAGCTTATTAATGTAATTTTTTAGCTTATTGTTCTTTTTAATGCATTTTTACTCTTAAAAGCTTGTAAACGTTTGAGTTTTAATAAAATTATCAGCTTATTTCAATTGTTCTCTTCAATTCTGTTTTACTTAATGAACTTTTATTAAGCAATGTTTAGTGTTATCACTTAATAAGCTCAATTAAGCTATCTTATACTTAGTTTAGCCCTCAAAAGCTAAACTAAGCTTAGTTATTAACCTCAAATCTCTCCTAAATATACCTCAGCTTATATAATGGATGATAAGCCAATTGTGGATGGGCTTATAGACTTTACTAGCTTGTTCTAAACAAGCTAGAGTTTGTAGATCTGAGCTTATTAAAGCTTAATTGATCCCTGTTTAACTGGGATCAAGGTACACTTCTAAATCACTCTTATTTAGCTTAATACTGTTGCTTACTGTTTAGCTTATAGAACTACTTATTATTGCTTATTAACTGTTAGATTGTGCTTAATTGTCCTTGATTAGCTTAGTTATATATCTGTTAGTGCAAGTTTGAGCTTAATTCAGATCCGTGTAGCTTAAAAATGGAAAAACAACTTTTAAAGGGGTGTTTGGGTCAAGCAGTTCTAACATGAGTTAGAACTATTGGCATGTTAGAACTGTTGGATCACTTTTGTCACTTGAATCAAGTTTAACAAGCTCAAACTTAGTCTTAAAGTTAGTTTAATTCAGTTTTTAGAGTTTTAAAATCAGGTTTAAGGTCTTAAGTATTAATGGCTTAAATCTGTGGTAATTTGTTTTTTTTAACTTAGCTTATTTGTTTTGGTACTGATTAGATGTTGATTGATGTCAGCTTTAAGCTTGTTTTGAGTCTAATGATGCAGTAGAATAGAATTGGAAAAGTGTGCATTTGCCAACTTGGTTTTAAGTCAAAATCTGTCATAAGAGTCTTTCTAAAACTTTCAAATTAAGCCAGTTTTTGTTAGCAAAATTAGGTTAGATAAAATAAGTTTTAAGGTCTGATTTAGATTTTATAAGCTCTTAGGATAGCAAGCTTAATATGTTTTGAGCTTTTGAGTCTTTTTAACAACTTTAACTTGCTTAAACTTAAGGCTGAAAAAGCCATTTTGTCTTTTCTTAAACTTGAAAAAAAAATCCAAAAAAAAATAGTTAAACTGCCTGGATACCTTTTTCATTTAGCCTTTTCTTAGCTTATTTTATTTTCAAAATACTTTTAGATTGTTGATTTAGATAGTTTTTAGCATAGGCTTTAAGGTTTTACGAAGTCCAATTTTCTGCCATAAGGTTCCATTTAGTTTGCTTAAAAATAACTTAAAAAGTGCATAGTTGATCTGTTTGGTTAACAATTTTGACCAAAGTGCTTATTTGCTTTTCTTAGCTAATGGCTTATTGGATTTGTTTAAATTTTGTTTAGTCTTGTTTATTAGGCTAGGTTTAAGGTGTTTGTAGCTTAATTGGCTTAGGCTTGAGCTTATTCAAGCTTTTAAGCTATTTAAGTTTAAGTGTCAAAAGCTTGTCAAGCTTTTAAGCACATCTGTCACTTTCAAATGCTCATTTCTGGCTTATTTCTCCTGTTTAATAAAAAGTCCTTTTTTCAAAGTGTCTTATTTTTAGGTTATTAAGCATTTTGTTTAAAAAAGTTTTCAAAAATAATTTTTTTTTGCAAAAAGGGAAGCCACAGGTTCGAACCTGTGACCTTCCCCTTAGTACTCACAAGTCTCAACACCACACACACTAAACCATCTGCCCTTGGGTCTTTTTCGGTTATAGAAGTACAACATTAATTTCTTATAGTAACTTTAGTGTTTTGCTTATTCGGGCTAAATTGCTTATTTTCTGCTTATTCATTAAGCATACTTTTCTGTTTTTATTTTTACTAGATTCCTGGTAGTCTTAAGTACTATCCATAATTTTTCTAAAACTTCTAGGATTAGTTTACTATTTTTAATTAATTTTCTAGATTAAAATCGCTTTTAATTCATAATAAATAAAATAAAAACCAAAAAAATATAATTCTTTTTCTGAAAATTATTTTTAGTCATTTAGGATTTATTAAAATTAAATTTGCGTTTCGTCAGGCTTAAATATGTCATTTTTTCTCTTAATTAGTTCCTCATTTTTTTACTTCCCCTTACAGTTTTGGTTTAAATCGATGTTGCCTTATTTGATTACGTGCTCTTACTTGTTTTCTTGTGTTTTAGAATTAGTAATCAAAATCAAAAAAATATAAAACATCAACATCAACAAAATACTTTCGTGAATTCAAATTCACTTCTCGTCGGGATAACGACACTCAGAAATATACTATTGTTTATCCCCAAGCAATTTTATGTTTTACGAGAAACTTACTATACTATAATTAGTTTGAGATATTTAAGATATATATTTAATTATATATAGACTATTTGGATCGAATCAATCCGCTTTGTACACCTTGTTCGGAATGATCATACGAATGCAAAAGTACAACTCATTTATGAAAAAGTAGAGAATAACTACAGAGACAACAAACACGACAAAGATGTATATAGAAACTAAGAAAAAACCAAACATTTGTTTATAAAACTACCCAGGATAGAAAACAAAGAATCAACCTCGAACAATATATCTTTCAAATGTGGGATCAACGACTAAAAGAAATGGATTTGGGGTGTGTGTTTGTGTTACGACAAAGATGGGACAAAGAAAGAGTAGTGGTGTTTTACTTGTGATTAAATGATTATGAATGAATATGTACACATAACTTAACTTGCAAAAATCACACATAAGTGCAAGTAGTGTGTGTGTGTGTCGACGGTGGGAGAAGAGAACCAAGAGGGGGACCAAAATGATCCACCAATCATTTCCCATATGTGTACAATTCATTAACCTCAAATCATGCAAACCATTGTCTAGTGAAATAGATTTTCAAAATTTAATCCTTATGCATGTATGTGAAAGCATATCCGGTTATATGGAATGTATGTGCATGCATATCCGGTTATAATGAGACCAAAAGTGGCCTCCAACATTCTAGGAATTGTATTGCATGCATATGAATTAATTTACAAGGCTTTCCATGCATACATGCATTAATATACTTAACCGATTACGCAAACAACAAAAATGATCAACGACTTCACGAAAAATTATGAAATCTTAAATATTAATTTAAAACATAAAAACGCGTCCAATGACGAAAGACTACAATGAAATACAGTACGGTTCGCTCCCAGAGATGATTCTCAGATTATAACGGGACAACTTCCCGGTTACGCGTAAAAGTTAAACGAAACATCAAAAAATTCAAATTATCAAATGAAAACGGCTAAATTATTGAACGAAAATTCTCGGGGTGTCACATTCTTTCCCCGTTAAAGAATCTTTGTCCTCAAAGCTTAGGACGCAACCTCTGCCGCCAGTGCATAGTTGGTAAAAAGGTGCGGGTATTTCTTTTGCATTTGGTCTTCACGTTCCTAGGTGAACTCAGAACCCCTCCTAGAGTTCCAGCGTACTTTGAAAATCAGAATATGACTCTATTTTAGATGCTTGACCTCACGATCCATGATCTCGACAGGTTCTTTGATGAAGTGTAATTTGTTGTCAACTTGAATTTCATCCAGTGGTATAGCAAGAGGTTCATCAGCTAAGCATTTCTTTAAATTCGAGACGTGTAACGTACTATGAACTCTACTTAATTTCTCTAGGAGTTCAAGACGATAGGCAACGGTTCCTACTTTAGCAATGATCTTAAAAGATCCAATATAACGAGGGTTTAACTTTCCCCGTTTGCCATAACATATCACTCCTTTCCACGGAGATACCTCCGACTTAAATATCTAAGGGTTTGCGTCTCACGTCAGCATAACTCTTTTGATGATCACGATTACCCAAATCGTGTCATAACTGCTTGTTGTTCTTGGTAGCCTTGTGATAAAAACAATGGCTATGTTTTCCCATTTCTAATGGGGTATTTCTGGTGGCGATGCTTGCTTCTATGTTCGGGCCATCGGTACATCCGCTTAATATTATGATATATCTTATCCGATCCTTGGTGGATGAAATAGTCAGATTTGCGTGGCTTATTCCTGATCAATTCTCTTAAGTCTCTAGAGCGTGGGAACCAACTCCTGCTCCTAATGCAGAGAGTTCTATCGAGACGAGTCTCAGACTCCTTATCCATACCATGAAGGTTCTCATCCTTAACGCTCCCTTTCTTGAAACTTCTACTTATGTTTCATGAATCTGTGGTGGTAGGTTTAAATTAACGGTCATCACTAAGGCTCCCACCCTGTGAGGCTTAGTTCGTTCCTTTCTGCTTAGAGCATCTGCTGCAACGTTTGCTTTTACAAGGTGATATCGAATCTTACAATCGTAATATTTGAACAATTTTTAACAACCTACGTGGTCTCACGTTCAATTCCATTTGATCTAGAATGTACTGTAAGCCCTTATGGTTTGTAAACATGGTACGCTTCATGCCATACAGTTAGTGTTCCTAAATCTTGAGAGTAAACACTATTGCTCCTAATTCTAGGTCGTGTGTCGTATAGTTCTTCTCATAAACTTTCAGTTGTCGGGAGTCGTAAACTATCACCTTCTCCTTCTGCATCATTATAGTACCTAATCCATTATGCGAGGCGTTATAAGTCACGAAGTTTTCCGTTTCGTCAGGAAATGCTAAATTCGGTGCACGACAAAGTTTCTACATCACAGTTGAAAGGCTTCCTCTTCCTTTTGTTCCCATTTGTATTTCACATTTTTTTCCGAGTCAGTTTGGTTAGAGGTTTCTATATCCTAGAGAAACTTTCGATAAATTGTCGGTAATAACCGGAAAGACCTAAGAATTTTCGTATCTTCGTTGGAGTCGTAGACTGGTATGTGCTATTTTACACATACCTTTTACCTTGAAAAACGAACCCAAAAAAACCAAAAACATAGAAAAATGCATTATATATGTGTGTTTTTGTGTGTGTGTATGTGCAGGTACCGGATATCAAGAAAAGGACAAAATAAAGACAAAAAACGGACAAAACACGAGCATGGGAATGAAAAGAGCGCGAAAAACCCAAAGCCAATGGCGTATCCTCTTTCTACGGACCAACCCGGGCCCACTTAATGGGCCGGGTCAGCCCAAACCTAAAACTAAATCACCAAAACCCTTAATTTAAGTCCAAATCCATATAACCTTAAATGGCCCATTCATGGCCCAAGATTATACCCGGGCCCAACACCTTTTATAAACACGGGTCAACGCCCCAATTTCACAGTCAAATGTTACTATTTATCTCTCCCACACCTTTCCCTCCATTTTCACCCATTCACAATTCCGGGTAATTCAATCCCAAGTACACTCACACGCTCGCTTCTAGAAGGCCACGTTTGCAAAAGGAATGACACCCTCGCGATCCTAAGCATTCTGATTGGCTACAATTGCGTGGAGCTAATCTAACGGCTCACAAAGATAGATTGGAAGGCAAGATTAGACCAAGGGCTATGATTAAATGAAGGAGGAGCGTCCCTGGATCTAGAATCATCTCCTCATGGTTATAAATAGAGCTCTCCATCAATCAGAAAAGATATCTATCTAGGAGTAGGAGTATGAGTAGTTTTAGAGTAGCTTTTTAGTAGTAGCTTAATTAGTTTAGCTTAATACTTTGCTTATTGTAATTTTACTTTTTAAAAGCTTTGTAATCGTTTTATATTAATTAAATTCTGTTTGTGCTTAAGTTTTTTTTCATATGCAAATTTTGTTCAAAAATGTGTCAATAAGCTACTTTTAAGCTACATTGTTCTTTTAAGGGTACTATAAGCTCAAATAAGCTTATCTAAGCTTATTTGAGTTGGCTATTCAGTTACAAAAGAAATAGGTTAAGGAAATGGAATTAAAGCTTTTGGAAGATAAGCTAGCTTTGGAAGAGTTTATGGGATTTTCGAATGCTTATTGAATAAGCTGGGTAGGTTAGAGCTTAATAGGATTTACCACTCCTGTTTTGAGCAAGGAGTTGAGGTATTCTCCAATTTTCAAATCAAATCTACTTATTATTCTTGTTAATCTGTTCTGCTTATCAATTAGCTTATTAGTGCTTATTACTGCTTTAATTGTGCTTATTATGTCTTTTATATGTTTATTTCATTTAGATTTAAGCCTTTGATAATCTATCTTTGAATATTGCTTTGTTTCAAGTAAAATCTGTCATAAAAATCAAAAAAATATGCATTAGTTCTAGCTTATTGATAAGTGTTGTTTAATAGTTGAAAGAAGCTTATTAATCTTAATTCTATCTTGTCAACATCTGGTATCTTAAATATAAGCTAAAAATCTTGGCCTTATAAGCTAAAAATGAACTTGAGCTTTTTAAAGGGGTGTTTGGCATTAGCAGTTCTAACCTAAGTTAGAACTGCTAGAAGGCTTTAAACCTTTTAGACAAGTTTGATCTTCATTTTTAAGATTATAAGATCTAGTTTTATGGTTTATGTTAAGACAAATCTGTTTTGATAAGCTTTGTTGATTGAATATATATTGAATCTGTTTGTCTAGAGTTTGTTAATCTAGCTTATTTGATTAGGATCTAATTAAGTGTTGTTTGAAGTAATTTTCATGCTTGTTTTGAGTCTCAAATGCAGTAGGATTCAGTTATTGTTGGTGTGCAATTGTTTTTGATCAAATTCATATCTGTCCTAAGTTTTTCTAGTGGTTTAAAAAGTCAAATTCAGTAGCTAATTTAGATAAGCTCAAATAAGTTTTAAGGTCTAATTTTGGTTCAATAAGCTCTTTGGACATTAAGTTTCATCTGTTTTTAAGATTTAAGTTTTAACTTTAGTTTTTACTAGCTTAATTCTTAGTTTGAAAAAGCCAGCTTGTCTTTTGATAAAAATTTGAAAAAACCAAAAAAATAGTTTAAACTGCATGCATCACCTTTTTCTAGTAGCCTTTTCTTTGTTATTTTAATTTTCAAAATAATTTTCAAATGTTGATTTAAGTAGTTTAGAGGTCAAGCTTTAAGGTGGTATAGGTTTTATTGTCATAAGGATCCTTTAGCTTAGTTAAAAATAAGCTCAAAGTTAGCCGTTTGTCTGTTTGGTAACCAGTTTTGTCCAAAGTGCTTATTTGAATTTTCCAGCTTATAGCTTGTTATTGTTGCTTAGTCCTTGTTTAACTGTGCTTAATTGGCTTGCTTTTGAATGCTTGTAGCTTACTTTGTTCTAGGTTAGCTTATTAATGCTTATTAGCTTCTAAATTTTAGTATAAAAGCTCAAAAACCATTTAGTGTAGTCTGTCACTATAAAAAGCTTTTTCCCAGCTTATTTTTAGTTTTTAAAAAAGTTGTTTTCACAAAAAGTTCTTATTTTAGGGTAATAAAGCTTTTCCAAAACTTAAATTTGCAAAATAAAAAAAAGGGAAATTAGGAAGTCAGGGGTGAGCAGGGCTCGAACCCCTGACCTCAACTAATTTCAACCTTACACACACACGCTCACACCATCTGCCCTTGGGACTTTTTCGGGTATACTTTGCAAGATTTAATAGTTAACCCTTCTTTACAGTTTTAGCTTTTCAGTTCTTTTAGCTTATTTGACTGCTTATTTTAATTGCTTTTTCAGTTTTCTTATTTTTCTTAAGTCCCAACTAGTTCAATAGACTTTTCATATTTTTCCCAGCATTTTATAAATTCGTTTAGCATTTTTAATAATTGTTTTTCATTAAAAGTGTTTTTAATTCATTATAAAAAATCTAAAAGTCAATAAAATAAAATTCTTTTTCTAAAATTTTTTATTAGTCTTTTATCATCTAGGAAAATTAGTTTGGCCCTTTAAGGTTCATTTTTGCTCAAATTAGATTTTTAGTGTACGTTTTTAATTCCCGTTTACGTTTTATGCTTACGTGTTTAATTGTCATTTCTTGCTTACTTGTTTTCGTGCATTTATTTACTCGTCATTTACATTTAGTAGGATTTAGAAAACCAATATTTTAAACCATTCAAATCGCGCGATCACGGACTTAACCGATTTTCAATTCACGCTTCGTCGAGGGAAAACGACCCGGGAGGTTTTTGATATAACGTTTTGGTTAAAAGCGTTTATCTTGAACCCGACGGAAAATACTTATTATACTATAATTGTTTACGTCCTTATATACTTATATTATATATATAGTGTGTATTGGATGCAATCATAGACGTTCTCTAATCCTTGATTGACTCAATCTTGGCGGTATCGACGTGAATGCCTTGACTATCAACAACGTGGCTAAGAAATTGCACTTTCAGGAGTCAGAATTCGCACTTACGGAATTTGACATACAATTCCTTATTCTTAAGCAATCCCAAGATAAGCCTAAGGCGTTCCTCGTAATCCTTATTTTTGCTTGAGCAAATAGAGATATCATCGATGAATACTATCACGAACTTATCCAAGTATGGTTTGTACACCCGATTCATGAGATCCATGAATGCCTCTGGTGTGTTGATCAAACCAAATGGCATGTCCCGAAACTTGAATTGTTCATAACGGGTCCTAAATGCGGTCTTAGAATATCCTTTTCTCGAACTCTAATTAGTGGTCACTAGTCCCTACGTTGATTTTCGAATAAACACTAATTCCTTGTAGTTGATCGAAAAGATCATCTATACTAGGTAACGGGTAACGGTTCTTCACAGTTAGCTTGTTCAATTCTCGGTTGTCAGTGTACATCCTGAAGGATCCATCCTTCTTTTTGACGAACAACATCGGAGCTCCTTAGGGTGAGGAACTCGGTCTTACAAATCCTTTTGAGTATACGACATACTACGCCGGAGACGGTCAACTCTCTTTCTCTCAACACATAACATGCCTCCGAGTCTCAAGTTATCCCGCTCCAACGTACCAATCCTATCAAACAATCTCTGCTTACCAGCAACTATCGATGCATATCCATTACTCCTATTGTTTCGAATCGTTAAGGTTTCATCACCTAAGGGGATACAAATGATTTTTCTTCACAATTTCTCATGGCATGGTACTTTGTCAACCAACCTATACCGATGATAACGTCGACACTACCAAGTCCTACGGGCATTAAGTCTATTTTGAATAGATGATTCAGAAAATTCAGTGTACAATCTTAAATGATGGTATCAATTCCTATGACATTTCCGTTGGCTAACTTAACAGGGTACTTAGTGTCTACAGTAGATGGGACAATGTCACTTAAAGGGCTAATCTACAGTAGATGGGATAATGTAACAGTAAGGGGGTTCATAATATGGTATCAAATGGTTTACGAGTTGACAACTCAAAAATTTATAAAGTGACAACGTAATAGTTTATAGAAGACATGAAGTAGTTCATAAGATGACGACGACAATAGTTTATAATTTGACAGCGAAATAGTTTTTTTTAAATGACAACGAAATAATTCATGAGGTGACAATGAAACGGTTTGTAAAATGACCGCAAAGTAGTTTATAATAGGGTAGCAAAAGAGTCGACAATTAACCGTATAATAGGTTATAAGATGGAAACAATTTAGTTCATTAAATGATAGCCAGATAAGTTACGAGGTAATAGTGGGATAAGAGATTGACAAAATGGTTTTGATAGGATTTTGAAACTATCCCTTTAGATATATATAAATATAAATAATTATAAATATATAATAAGGATAATTATCAAAAAATCTCAATGTAGAAAACCGGGAAGTACGCGATTCCCGGGTCGTTTATCCCCAACGAGGAATGCAATGGAAAGTCGTTTGTCGGTTTGATATTTGATGCTTGAATGGAACAAAGAATTTGATTGGTTTTCTAAGTCTATGGGAAAAATAATGTAATCTATACTAAAAGCAATCAAGGCAACACAAATTTAAACTAAAAACGCAACTGGGAATCCTAAAAACGTGACTTAAAACCCTAATTTATCAAAATTATGTCCTAAAATGATATTTTTGACTTTTATAAGTCCTAAGTGACTAAAAAGTAAGAACAAAGAAAACTAGACCAAAAACGAAA
This sequence comes from Tanacetum coccineum, assembly GCA_026074375.1. NCBI lineage: Eukaryota > Viridiplantae > Streptophyta > Magnoliopsida > Asterales > Asteraceae > Tanacetum > Tanacetum coccineum. The sequence continues at coordinate 25,978 of BQNB010046254.1, read as the reverse complement.
GTGATTTAAGCTTTAAAAACTCAAAAAACGAGAACGGGATTCAAATCTCGTTCTTTAAAAATTCAAATTCTAAAATTTTACCCCTACAAAAACAAATCTAATTTTCCTAGGTCCTAAATGATAAAAGAAAATTTCCTAAAAAAGAATTAGATTTTTTGACTTTTTTATAATTTTTTATGAATTAAAAACGATTTTAACAAAAATTAAATATAAAAAATACTAAACGATTTATAAAAAATTCTAAGAAAATTACAAAAAGTAGCTTGAGTAGTGCTGGATCTAAGAAAATAAAAGCTTGGACAAACAGCTTATAAATAAGCCGTAAATAAGCCTAAAAGGGCTGAATGGCTTAAAGGCTAAAATGCCCTTAAATACCAAACCACTTGGGACTATAACGAAAAAGTCCAAAGGGCGCAGCGTTAGAGTGTGTGTGTGTTATAAGGGTTAAGGGTGTTGAGGTCCAGGGTTCGAGCCCTGCTCACCTTGGACTTCCACCTTTCCCTTTTTGCTTTTTTTTAAATCTTTTTTACACAGCTTATAAATAAGCTGTAAACAACAAACTTTAATGAAGACAAAAATTTTAAAACTTACAAATAAGCTCTAAAATACTACAAAAGGGTTTATTGATATTAAAGCAAAATTGTTTGGAAGGCGCTAGTGGAACGTCTTAGATTAATGATAGCAAAATAGTTTAATAGTGTGACGACGGTAACAATTTAGAAATGGTAACAAAATCAGTCGTTTTTAAGAATGTTAGTAAATGTTTAATACGCCTGTCAACAAAATGTTTCGTAAGACTAATGAAAAATAGTTTATAAAATGACATAATAAAATAGTTTTTATGAGTGATGCTGGAATGGTTTATAAATGAATAGTGAAAATGGTTATAAGGTGTTTGAAATAAACAAGAACTACACTAAACGGTTTTAACGCTGGCGGTAAATATAGCTTATAACTCGACAACTACATGTTTAATTATAAGACGACACTAAAAATAGTTTCATGAGGATAACATCCAATTAGTCTATAACAGTAAAGCGGTTTATAACATAATAGTGAAATGGGTTGTAAGACGGTAATAGATTTGAGGAGTACCTTACATAAATTATTAGAGAATGGAAGTGTAATTAACGAAATCATCATGACACAAAATGAACAGATGGTTTAAAAACACATCCACAGAATACACGAAATTCACAAGGAAGTACTAGTGCAGTACTATTATGGTTACGGTTCAAGTCTACTTAGGTTCTATTAGGTACGATAGGAAATCTCTCTTTAAGTACCAACATTATCCTAGACGGACCTTTGGAGATTCTCGCGAGCTTTTTACTTTTTCAACTATTTCCATGGTATTAGATTTGATCCATCACTCTTGTAATGTCTCCGATTTTCCACAAAAACTCACAATAGGTATTTCATTTTTTCCAAATTTGCCACTTTAGCGCCGTCTAGTTTGTTATCGAAAACAGGTGGTCCTAAATCTCTACTCATATGGTCAACTCTTCTTTTAATTATTGCACACCCACAGTGCATGGCCCAGTGGTTGCAACTTAAACTTTGTTTGTAGAAGTTAACTTTTACTACCATATCCATTTTTGTTATTTTGGTCTAGCGATGTAAGCTCTCACGACCTTTTTTCATTTATTTCGTTGTAGGCATTCCTTACCACTTTTGTTTCCTAATGTACGACCAATCCATGTAAGTTTGCGAGCCAAGTGGAATTCTTCCTCATATACAGCAATAGCTTTAATAAGCATTATTACCAATCGATGGTATGAATACATTCGATCCTCTGGAAATCTCATCCTTTCTCGTTTCTATTTTCTTCAATACGAACGATTAAACAAAATAAAATTAAGTCCGAATTTCAAAGTTGTGTTTCAAAAAAGAAATGGAAATTATTATGAGTTTGATGGTTTAAAGTTTGTGCGAGTGATCGCATGTTTTCTAGAAAGTTACAAGAATAAGAAGAGTTAAGACGAGACGAGTTACAAATAGGTTTTCAACAATATAGGGCCGGGTTGTTCAAATTCGTCTTCAGAGTCGAATGAAGGATGAATCAGTGGGGGTCGACAGAACCGTTAACAGGGTTTTCCAAAATTACGCAAAACGGTATAATGTAAAGTCGCAAAAAGTTTTAAAGATCATCGTATTATGCACGATGTTTTAGAAATAAACGAGACCATTGTTTCACTTGCAATGTCTTAAAATAAACAAGACCATTATGTCACTCACGATGTCTTAGGAAAGTTAAATATATATATATACATACATATATACAACTTCCATATATGTAAATGGGGAAAGTATACTAAGGTCAAACGTGAACGCAGAGCAGAACAAAACACAAAGACAAACGCAAAACTACAAGCTCATATAGAGCCTTTCAAGGCAAAAATAAACGCAAAGACACATAACACAGGGAACGATAAACACAAGGCAAGTAAAACCCATATCATAGCACTGCTTAATGCAAAATGATACACCACGTATACGCCATAGCAAAAGCACATATACAAGGAACAATAAACGCACGTAAGGATTCCCATAACTGGTTATAGACCAGACTAGTATATACTACCTTGTTCCTCTATAACCTTGGCTCTAAATACCAATCTGTCACACCCCCAAACGGGCCCTGAACGAAATACGTGTTCAGAGGCGTAACGTTCCTGGATATCTCAAGTACCAAGCATAAAGAACGACCTCTAAGGGTACATTTTAAAAATAAACACCGTTGCATAAATTTAAAATAATAATAAGTTTACATCAATCAAATTTAAAAAGATTCAAAAGTTAGAAGCAGAAGCTTTAAAAAGTTTCAACAACGGTATTTAAGATATCCATAGATGAAATCTGAAAACTGGTTCGGGGCAATTAAGAGTTTCATAGAGATCAAGCAACACGTCCAAGCTAAGCAACCTGAGAAGAAACATGCTTCAAAAAAAACGACAACATAAAGTTGATTGGAATTCCATAGTTTAATTTGATGTGATAGTGGACCACAAGATTATACATGCATTGCTCAGTTTTATAACAAATACACCTTCACATAAAAGATATATACGTTCACAATCTCATGACCCCGATCTAATTCTAGACATTAACTTTTCATATAGCTATAGGTATGCATTGGCCCCTAAAGAAACCGACCTAAGATTTCTCCTATCCGAAATTCGACATGACATGATATCCATTTAATCGGCGAACCCTTGGGTAGTAAGAGTGACTATACCCGATTGGATAATTAAAGTCCCAATAGATTCTTAATTTATTCACTCGCGCCTCCCTCAACCGGTCCTTCCGGTGATAAGAAATATAAACAGTTCAAGATAGATATTGGGCAATAGAGGTCCTAAAACGCTTACTTAGGCAACACGTAAACAGGGAAAAATTCTCACGAAAGTAACATGTGACCGATTTTAAAAAATAAAAGCAATGTATTCTCACCCCAAAGTTAAAAACAATTATTCAAAACGAGTAAAAGTGTGGGCTATTGAACTCACCTATCGAGATGTGGATCAAAAGAAATAACTCAGCGAAAAACGAAACTCTACGAAAATACTAGCGACAACCTAGCAGTAAAAGTGGTCGTTTTAGAATAATGCACAACGAATAACGCTTAACGCAAGAGTTGATTATCCGAGCATGAGTAGACATGGCGTATCCTTTTCAAAACGTACTTTCGAAAGTTAATGGTTTTGACAAGTCTTGACATTATGACACATCTTTGAAAATATTTCGTCTTTTAGTGTATTTCGTCTTATAATGTATTTCGTCTTTTAGTGTATTTCGTCTTTTAGTGACCCGACACACCAAAGTTGAGTCAATAATCGTAAATGTTGACCTAAACTCGACACTTAACGTTATTCTACATTTTATTCAAAAGTTTTTGATAATACAAGTATACTTTTCGCGCATTTAAAAGTTTATAAATTTTTCGGCATGACCTTTCAAAAATATCAACTTTTCATTTGTATTCATCTCGACTCGTGAAAATAACCGTTTTATGATAAGTACATCTTATTGACTCCAAAGAATATCCAATCAACTATTTTCGACAACACCATGCAAATATAAACAACAAATATAATCTAAACCTAAACCTTCTTCGACTTTCAATTTTATGTTTCTAACAAAACAAACGATCTATCTAACTTAAATCTTTTTGCCAACAATATTCAGCACGCCTATACATAAATCTCAATAAATAACACGCCTAATAATAACAATATATAGATAATCAAAATAGTCACAACTAACTTTATAACGGCAAAAGTACATACTACTTTTTATGTTCTTCCATTTATAAATAAAAAGAATACACATTGAAGACTTGTATTTTTATAGAAAAATATGTAATATGATTATTCACAAAACGATCACTTGTACACCTTGTCGAATGATCAACGAATGCAAAAGTATAACTTATTTATAAAAAGTAGAGATGGCTTAACAAGAAACATGAACGAAAGATGATGAGAACAAGAACAACCCAACGTTGTTTATAAAACTACCCGGATAGAAACAAGAACACCTCGAATAATATATCTTCAAATAGTATGATCAAAGCTTAAAAAAATAGATTTGGGTGTGTGTTTGGTGGGTACGAACAAAGAGAGAAAAAAAAGAGTAGTGTGTGTTTTTTCTTGGTGATAAAATGAGTTATGAAATGAATATGTACACATTAATATTAACTAGCCCAAAAAAAAATCAACACATCAGGTGCCTATTGTGTGGTCCCGACGTTGGACAAGAGAGGCCAAAGGGGCCAAAATGATCTTCCATTCATTTCCCCTTGAGTAACATTCCTTAACCTCAAATCATGCAACCATGTCAAGTGAAATTGATTGCAAAATTGAATCCTTGCCTGTAGTGCATACAATATCGGTTTATGAAGAGACACAAAGGGGGGAGGTGAGGGGACCAAAAGAGGCCTCTAACACATCTAGAAATTGTAGTGCATGCATAGAATTATTTCCAGGCTTTCCATGCATACATGCATTAATAAACTTAACCGATTACGCAAACAACGAAAAATGTTAACGACTTCACGAAAAGTTATGAAATTTTAAATATTTAATTAAAACGTAAAAAGCGCGTTCCTAATGACGAAAGACTACGATGAAAACAGTACGGTTTCTCTTCCCCGAGACGATTCAAATTATAACGGGACAACTTCCCGGTTACGCGTAAAAGTTAAACGAAACATCGAAAAATTCAAATTATCAAACAGAAACGGCTAAATTATTGAACGAAAATTCTCGGGGTGTCACATTGGTAGCCTTGAGATCACAATCAGCTTGAAGCTTTTCTTTGTCGGATAATTCTTCATAAGTCTTAGGTCTAACAATGCCATTCTCTTGTTCAACAGTAGGCCAGATAAGTGGGCTATTTTCAACTGAGTTAAGTATTATCCGTCCGTGATCCTTACCTTGAATGTAGAGTTCCATACGACTTTTCCAAGACTCATACATTGGTTTGTCAAGCATAAGAGGACGATTTTCAGCACCGACAAAAATCATAAATTCAGCTAAGGTAGACATCTTGAAGTGATTGTAGTAAGATAAACTTGATCAAACAGTGATAAAGGAGGATAGTGTTAAAGAGTTGTTGAAGGTGATGAAGATTGTTATTCCACGGGATTTTACAAATCTTAACTAAAACCGAGAAAATACCAAGTTATTTCGCGGGATTTTACAAAGTAAGACAAACCGTAGAAAATAAAATCTTTTTCTGATCAGTGTAATATTTCGCACGAATTATGTCAATGTAATGTTTCGCACGGTTTATGTCAATGTAATGTTTCGCATGGTTTATGTCAATGTAATGTTTCGCACAATTACATATTTCGCACGATTGTTACACAACCTGTTTCACACACCTATTACACTACATAACTCGCATACATGTTCCCAAACATATTTCGCACAACTTAGAAAAAATTGAACAGAGTTTTGTTTCGCAAGAACACGTATTTCGCAAGAAACAAACACCTGTAATAAATCGCACGATTTATGTATTTCGCACAATTACATAAATCGCACAACCTGTTATAAATCGCACACGTATTCCGCAGACTTACGTATTTCGCACCCTTCAAACCGAACGTATTCCGCACCCTTCAAACCGAACGTATTCCGCAGGATTTTAAAAATCACCAACAACACACCCTTTTTGACGTTTTACCTTGATTTTTTTTGTACAATTAAGTATCTTAGGCCTAGATCTTGCTTAAAAACATAAACTTTAAGAGTTTTAAACACAAAAATCCGGGTTTTGATTTTCGAAGCACGAAGCCAAAAAAAAACCAAAAAATTCAATTTTAACAAGATAAAAACGCACACTAACTCACGATATCACCTCATGGCGACTGATACCAATTGTTGGATATCAAACATACAATCTAAGATGACTAAACGAGAAGGAAATTCTAAAGAGAGAAAAAGTAGGTTGAAACACTTAGTGAGAGAAAGAAAATGTATTATGCAAATGAACCAACAACCTTCTTCAAGGCATGAAGAGGGTATTTTTACCCTTACATAGACGCGGTCAACATAAGGGGTATCTTATGTTGACCCGGTTAGCTTAGCTAGTTTTTAAATATTATGCTATGAGCTACTTAACAATATATTGGAAGTGACTGAGACTTTTTCGTATTCCTAACATCTTCCATTTTTTAATCAAATTTAGGTAAAAGATTTTTACACCCGATAAATATAAAACGAGCTACCTATTCGACCAATGTATTACTAAACGAATTGGTCTTAGTTTAAACAATGATTCACTTAGAAAGCAATGTTGAACAATGAAAACCCCGTGAGAGATGTTATATTATTGATATGTATTTATAGGGTAAAATCCTAATGGACCAACCCACATTTATAGCCACGGAGCTTCATTTGCGCCGACTCTGGGTTATCCAAAATGATAGTCGTCCTGTGATTAGTCGGTTCGCAATACCGAATAAAAACCCAAATAAACCAAAGGAAAAATAATACAAATATATTTGTATTTAAATCGCTTTCTATTTTCAAAAGTTCAAACAAAACGGAATAAGGAAATCCGATCTGAAATAGTAATCATATTAACACACATCAATCGTTCATGAAGTTGGAATTATGTATGTGACTCGTGCTCGAGCTTTACATGGCTTGAGCTCATCTCGAAGATCATATGGTAGGCTTGAGCTCGGCTTGATATTTCGACGAGCTTTAATCATCCAAGCCTGAGCTTCGCTGTAGTAATATTTGAATAAGGCTAGAGCTCGGCTCAAAAAGCTTGAATTAATACATAAATATCGTATACGATAGCCAAACTCATCAATAAAGTCCATAAAATACATGATGAACTTAAGAGCAAAGGACTTATACAAAATATTTGGGAACGTTGGAGTTTAAAAAGTCTTTAGATGATAAATATTTATTTTTTATACCAGTATTCATTTTAGCATTTTGGTTGTTTATATAAATATGTATAATAAAAATATTTATGTATCTGAAGGCTCGAAAAGCTCGAGCTATTGAAAGCTTGAGCTCGACTCGTTATATGTTTTGAGCTAGTTTATTGGGCTCGGGCTCGAGCTTGTTTAAAGTGAGACTCGATCGAATCAAGCTCAAATTTGAGTTTGAATTGCTTGATAAAAGCTTGATTTGTTTGCAATCTTTTGTGATAGTAAGATGACAAAGAAAAAGATTAAGTAACGTGACATAGCAATTCTCGTATTATAAATATGAATACTTAGTATTTATTTATTAACGAGGTTTGTAATTGGCATTTTGCAGCGGAGCGTGCGAGACTAATTTTGCAATGAAGTGATAACCTCAAGGACTATTTTCGTAAATTGTTTCTAAATTTGTTACGAAAATTGTCTTGAGGTTAGCGTTTCGTTGCAAAGTTAGTCACTAAGGACTAACTTTGCAACGGACCAATAACCTCAAAGACTATTTCCGTGTATTTTTTAAAATATATATTAAACTTTAATAATTTTTATAAAATCGTACGCATGTAAGAAGCGTTGCAATATTAGGCTCGTTTTGTTCGCAATTTGACGATCTTTTCAGTGTCATATTTTTTTCCGAATGAATCGATAGATATGCTTTTCATATTTGATAAATAAAGTTTGTTATATAAAAAGTCATAAATAGGTAAAAGTTCAAAGTCGCTTTAGTAACTTTTCGCATTCTTTAGGGTGTTTTGTATTTTTTTTACTTCAAATGTGATGAAGTTTATTTTTAATAATAAAAAGCACGCATGTCTAGGCGTACTAAGATTTAATATGTAGTTATAATCATAATTATAATTATAATATGGATATTGATAATTGATATTGATATTAGTATATATACTAAAGATGGTTACAAAAGTTGGTCACTAAATTTTTTTATTAGTATTAGTATATATACTAAAGATGGTTACAAAAGTTGGTCACTAAAATTTTTTAGGGGCTTGGGGAGGGGATGTTTGGCTAGGGGAGGTCTTGAGTTCGAGTCCCACCCGAAACTTTTATTCCTTCAGGCGGAATAGGAGGAATTACAAGCGGGTTCAGGGTACACCATACTGCCCAATTGGATGTCATTACTAAACCTGAACCGCTAACAACTAACAAGCCGTTCTAAAAAAACTAAAGATGGTTAAAAAAACGACACACTTCCGTGTCGTTTTTATGTTTTAAATATTTAGCCAAATCCAAGCCCAATAAGTCCATCAGGAAAAAAGATTAGTTAACTTTTTCATTTTACCAAGCCCCTCATGTTTATACTATTTACGATTTTTTTATATAACAAACTTTATTTATCAAATATCTAACAAATACATAGCGAATTTTAAAATAAAAAATATACCGACAAAAAGGCTTATGGATTACGAACAAAACGAGCTTAATATTGACATGCGTACGATTCTATAAAAAATGTTGAAGTTTAATATATATTTTTGAAAAAAAAACTTTTAAAACACACCCTTAACATACCTACTACCTCCATCCCAAAATAATTCTCCAGTTTTGACTTTTTAAGTATTTCTTTTTCAACTTTGACCTTAAATATTTTTGTTTATGTTATATAATACTTGATGAAAATTATAACAATGAAAATACATCTAAAACCTAATTCATTCATATATTTTGCATCAAGTATTATATAACACAAACAAAAATATTTAAGGTCAAAGTTAAAAAAAAAGACTTCAAAAGTCAAAAGTGGACAATTATTTTAGGACTGGAGGTAGTAATATTTTTTAAAAATAATTTAAGGTTTATTTAATAAAAAATTAATGCAAAAGGATTTATTTAAGCCGTGGTATTAACGTTTGCCAAGAATTTCGGTAAGGATTGCGTACATCCTCATTTACCAGGGCTCGGTGATTCAACTATCAATTATTCTTGACGAGCAAACAAAAATAGCTCCGCCGCAATGCGCGAACACATTTCCTTCTCGTATATACTAAAGATCATCATACTAGAAGACAAAACTGTTTTGGGTAAACAGTTAGCCAAAAAACAATCAACTAAAGCCCATGCTAAAAAAATGTTTGCACAAAGCCTCTCAAATTTTATTATTTACGATTTTTTTATATAACAAACTTTATTTATCAAATATCTAACTAATACGTAGCGATTTTTAAATGAAAAATATACTGACATGAAGGCCTCCGGATTACGAACAAAACGAGCCAATTATTGATATGCTTCACACGTTCGTATTATTTTATAAAAAAATGTTGAAGTTTACTATTTACGAATTTTTTATATAACGAACTTTATTTATTAAATATCCAACAACTATGTAGCGATTTTTTAATGAATAATATACCGACATAAAGACGTCTGGATTGCGAACAAAACGAGCCTAATATTGATATGCTTCAGACGTGCAAATGATGTTATAAAATAATATTGAATTTTAGTATTTGTTTTGGAAAAGAAAAAAAAGACAATTTTTTTCAGAACATGCCCTTTAACCTACTTGACAATTTTAAAAAATACTCTAAAGTTTGTTTAAAAAAATCAATGAAAGCACGAATTGCGTACACCCTTATTTACTAATGCTCGATGATACAACTATCAATTATCTTCAAAAAGCAAATAAAAATAACCCAGCTGCAACGTGCGCAAAACATTTTTACTCGTTAAATATAAAATTCATCTTTTATAATTTGATGACAATAAACTGGACACTAAAAGGCCATTTATTGGGCTACCAGAAAATCGTAAAACAAAAGCTTAGATTAAGTGCACGCCTCGCCAAAGCCTCACAACCATAAGTCCACAAGTGACTAGAACCTAATAAGTAATAACGTGTAGCATCATTTAAAGCCATCATGTGGTTGCACTAGCAACAAATTAAAGACGGATGAAATATAGTACTATGTTTACTAGTGTCTTTAAGAGAGAGGAGTCACTTGGGCCTCACGAGTTGCCACATCAGTATTTCACTCCCACTCAAAAATACCTCTTCACTCATAACCAAGGTTATAAATAGCGTGAATCGTGACGTAGCGGCATAACCAAGCCTCAAGCTTTAGCGTGAGGCGTTGCGTCATAGCGTTTTAAAAGAGCGTAGACTCAAACGGCAAAAATATTTATTGAGTGGTCATAGTATTTACCTACTTAGGCATAAATTTGAGTTATAGAGTTACGAAGCCCGAATCTCATGCAACCCAAATTATATATACTTGTAAATAAGCTCAAGTCCAATAAATATCTTAAAAAAAATTCAAAAAAAATAAAATAAATCTCTTAAAAGCTTCAAAAAAAGGCGTCACGCCTTGCGCTATAGCGCGCTATATCACGCCTTATCACGCTTTATTACACGCCACGCCTAAAGACGACGCCTTGGCCTGTTTCGTAACGTGGAGGCTACGCCTCGCGCTATGACGCCGCTATAGCGGCGCTATTTAGAACCCTGCTCATAACATACCCCTATCTCCTCACTTTGGCCCCACCACTCACCATTTTATTTTCTTTTCAATTTTTTTTTCACAAAAACATAATTCATTTCATTAAAATTAAAAATACATAATAAAATACAGTACAATAAAAATAAAACATTACGAAATTTAAAAACTAATGCGAAAATTAAAAAAATACATCAAAATTATAATAATCTAATCTTTGCTGGTTGATGTTTGTTTGCCAAAGAGGATCAATGACATTACGTTGAAGCTTTGCGTGTGTTTGTTTATCACGTAGTTCTTTGGATTTTCTTCGTTGCACTTCGCACCGCTCGACCCATGTCCTTAATATATTTGGTTGCGGGCAAATATAATTTCGCTGGTCAAGCTCGGATAACGCAAACTTTTGATCTTTTAAAATCATGTTATGCAATATAATGCAAGTGTACATGACTCTTGCGAGCTTTGTTGACAGTCCAAGCACGCGCCGGTTGACATATAACATGCCAACGTTCTTGAAGGACCCCAAAAGCTCTTTCAATGTCTTTTCGAGCACATTCTTGTTTCTGTTTAAATAGGGTATTCTTCTTTGAATTTGCAACCGTAAATGATTTAACAAAAGATGACCATTGTGGGTAAATGCCGTCGGGCTAGATAAACCCTTTTTCGATGTAACCCCATACATTCAAACGGAGCCAACGGGGCGATGTCATCAAGAAGGTCGTCAAATAACGTAGAATTATTCAAAAACGGTTAAATCGTTATTTGCACTCCGATACCCCAAGGTTAAATCGTTATTTGCACTCGCTACCCCAAAAAATGCATGCCAAATCCACAAATCATATGAAGCAACAGCCTCAAGCATTATAGTTGGGTACTTTTTATCACCTCTAGCAAATTGCCCATGCCATGCTTTTGGGCAATTTCTTCATTCCCAGTGCATACAATCAATGCTTCCAAGCATTCCCGAAAAACCATGAATATTATTGTGTGCAGTGTATAACTTTTGAATGTCATTGACGTCAGGTTTTCGTAAATACTCGGGCATAAAAAGTTTGATAACGCACATAGTAAAAAAATCTAGACAATCGTGTGCGCAATGGTTACCCATTTGTAAATACTCATCTAATGAATCAGGTGTTACGCCGTATGCCAATTGGCGTATGGCGCATGTGCATTTCATAATAACACTAAAACCTGGTAGACCCGTAGCATCGGGTCGGACTCTAAAGAAATCAAAATGCGGAGGAAGAGGATGGTGAGTTTGAATGTAATTTTCAATACCTGAGACTATTTCTAAAAATAGTTTACGGCTCATACGATACCGTTTTCGAAAATAATACTCAGGATATTTTGGGTTAGGACCAAAATAGTCCGCCATCAAACGTTCTTCAGCATCTAAACGTTCCCGGTAGATATAGTTTCGGTGGCGCACCCGTTCTACTTCTTCTTCTTGTTCTTGCTCTGCCTGAACTTGTTGCATAATCATCTCAAGATCATCGATATCATCAAGATCGGACAAATCATCACCACTTGAATCACTCATCATGTTTATTGGTTTTAAGATGTAGTGTTTTGAAAGAGTAGTTTTTTAAAATTGAAAGTGTGTGTTAAAATGTTAAAATGAAGTAGTATTTATAATGAAAGTGGGTATAAATTAAAAAAAAGTTTAAAAATTATAACCGTTGCATTATATATCTAAATAACGGATATTTTTTTTCCTTTTGTCGTATTCGACTCACTTAAGTGGCGAGATACTGAAAATTTGGAAGTGGCGAATGGGCTTGGTATGGTGGCGAGCTATGTGGCGAGGGACACGTAGGAATTGGCGAGGTATCTCGCCACCATACTCCTCCCTCTAATTGAAAATGGCAAGATTGACTTCTATAAAGTACTTTGACTAATTGTGCAAATGTGGCAACAAAATGAGAATTTTGTTTCGAGTTAAACAAACCGAATTCAAATTCGATTTTAGGTTTAGCTTGATTCGTCTGTAAGAGAAGTCGGTACGATACCAGTGGCTGATGGTCCTCGCGCCAATCGGTAACGCCAACCTATAACGCGAGCTCGACACCGGACCCTGATGTCATATGGTCTCGCACCGTCTTAGCTAGCCTAGATCATCCGTTTTTTTCTTTTTTTGTGTTTGGGTTATATTTGTGCTTGTTATGTGGGGCAACTTGAGTGATAGAGGGGGTGTGTTTTTTTGTTTAAATTCTAGGTTCAGAATTATAGGAAAAAAATGTTGAGGTAACACTTTTTGCTATAAAATGATCGCTCTAATGTATTTGGTATGAGGAAGAAAAATAGCTCGGAAACCAATTATATATGAAGAGAGAAGTTGTTACTATTTTGACTTCCCTTCAGGTTATATGTCAATCAAAATCAGCTACAAATTTTTTAGTCATAACCAGAAACCAATACCGACCAAGCATCTACAATGCTAACACCAAAACACCAATTTAATCTAAACCATCTCCAACCAAGACACTTGAGATAGATTTACATTTGGTGTTCACAAGATTCATATACTCTGGTGTAATTTTCGGTGTATACCGTATCTTAGAGCACGTTTGGTAGAGAGAATTTCAGAGATTAGAGTTTAAGCAGAAAAATGAAATCCAGTGAGAAAGTTTATTGAATTCCACTGTTTCGTAGCGTCAGAGAATTGAAAAAAAAATCACGCAAATCTTTTTTTTTCCTTTTAAAAAAGATTTAAATAGAAAAATAAATAAATAAACAAATAATAATAATAATAATAATTATTATTATAATAAATAATACTAATAATAATAAATAAATAACAAATAATAAATAAATAATAATAAAATAAACTATAAAATAATAAAATAATAAATAATAACAATAATAAATAAAAATAATAATATTAACAAATAATAAAATATTACTAATAATAGTAATAATAATAAATAATAAATAATACTAATAATAATAATAAATATTAATAAGTAATGAAATTATAATAAAAATAAATAATAATAATAAAATAAATAATAATAATAATAATTATTATTACTATTATTTTAATATTTATAATAACAATAAATAAATAAAACGGTAAATAAATCTCTTTTATTATGTGGCTCAAATGAATTCTCACAAGTGTGAAATGGTTTCCACACCAATTATGATGGAAATGAAAAAATAAAAATTATAAATGACCCAACTCCTTAAGGAATTTAAATCTCTACTTTTTTTTCTCTCTACGAACCAAACAATGAAAATGAAATCAATTCTATTTCTCTTTCCCTAATTCTCTACCAAACATACCCTTGAGAGTTGTCATTGCTACAAGAAGTTACATACCAACAACTACACCGCTAGTATCATAAAATATTTGAATTGATATTACTATATTTTAATTTGAGTCATCGTAATCAATTTCTTCACGTGACGGTTAAGTTGCTAGCTCATGTGATTGTTATGTTATGAATGAGATTTATACAACAACAACAACAATGAATGAGATTTATAATGAATGAAAAATATGGATGCTGCAACATAAAATGAAACAGAAGAATAATCGATTTTGTCAGATGTTTTATCATGTTATATATGTTTTTTTTAACAAATTGGACATGTTACGATTCATTGCGAACACAAATAGAGGGTTGCGATTAAAAAAGCATAGATTTGAAAAAAAAGGTTTCAAAATTGGTGTAGAGGGTGGTGTAAGTGTTGCAGAGGGGTATTCTTGACATTTAGAAATAAAAGTCATAGTTTTAGCAATATGGTACTACCTTGGTCCTAAAATTATTGTTCATATTTCATTTTTAGTATGTCTCAAAATTATTGTCCACTACTAAAAATACTAGTTGAAATTCTTTAAGTTTACTATATTGCCCTTAATAAAAATTGATATTTACAAAGTTAAAAGTACACATTAATTAATTGTCAAAGGATAAAATTGTTTTTTATTTAGTTTTCGTAGAAATCAAAACAGTAATTAATGTATTTTCTTAAACTGTGTATTTCTTGTCTGTGGACAATAATTTTGGAACAGAGTACAAAATTAGCAGGAAATAAGTGTCATCTCGGGTCATATTTATGCAAATTACCCTTAACAAATCCATTTACTCACATGTCGTGGCAGGATTAAAATCACAAGTTTACTTATAAACAAAAGTTACAGCTCCTTTTGTTTAGCGTTATAATCCGACATCATAAAATCTGAAGCAAATGCTTATGTTTAAAGTTAGAATAAACAGAAAATCAAAATTTCAAATACTATAAGCAAAATATCGAATTCAGTGTATGAGACGATATACTTAAAATGATCCACTAATGATTAATCTAGCAAGTCTCCCATAGCCCAATTATTGTGCATATTGAGCCTGTGGCTTGATATCAGTCTTGTTCAACTTGGGACTCCTAAAAGCCCATTCTAAGCTTAACTCAGAGTGAGTAGTGTGCTTTTTTTCAATACACAAAAGAAAAAAAAAAACCCATCAAGCTCGA
Source organism: Tanacetum coccineum (assembly GCA_026074375.1). Classification (NCBI taxonomy): domain Eukaryota; kingdom Viridiplantae; phylum Streptophyta; class Magnoliopsida; order Asterales; family Asteraceae; genus Tanacetum; species Tanacetum coccineum. The sequence goes on along the minus strand of BQNB010046254.1, from coordinate 10,603 downwards.
GTAAACTAAATTAACCAATTGTATAACATTGGAATGTTTTAATATCATATATTTTTAACATAATCTATGTATATACCGAGTGAATAATTTTCTATAAAATAAAATAAAAAATAAAAATGAGCAATGTGTTATACG
>BQNB010046253.1:0-43814 GCA_026074375.1 Tanacetum coccineum | reverse complement strand
TGTTGTAGTAGATTACGATGTTGATCCTCGGATTCCCCTCATCCTCGGGAGACCTTTCTTGAGGACGGCAAGAGCTTTAATCGATGTTTATGGTGAAGAATTAACTATTTGAGTCGATGATGAGGCCATTACGTTTAAAGTCGGGCAAACTTCGAGATACTCCTGTAGTTACGAAACAGTGCTCGGAGTATGCTCAAGAAGTGCTTGGATTTTCGGATAGTTTGTCAAGTGGCAATCCTACTCCTTCGGATCCTATCATCGCTTCTTCTTCCCCCTCGTTCACTCCTTTTAAAGGAGGAGATTTCATTTTGGAAGAGACTGAGACTTTTTTACGTACTCCGGAAGAGCTTACTAATTTATATGATGATTATTACAACATAGAGGGAGACATTCTTTACCTTGAAAAATTATTAAATAAAGACCCGTCTCCGACTCTCCCTCCGATGAAGAATGACGACCTTAAGCAAGTTGATGTTACTTTGACGAAGCCTTTAATCGAAGAACCACCGGAACTCGAGCTTAAGGATTTACCTTCTCATTTAGAATATGCTTTTTTAGAAGGAACCGATAAATTACCCGTCATAATTTCTAAGGAGTTAAAAGATGAAGAAAAAGCCGCCTTTTTAAAAGTTCTTAAGTCACACAAACGAGCCATTGCATGGAAATTTTTTGACATTAAGGGTATCGACCCTAGTTTTTGTACTCACAAGATCTTAATGGAAGACGAATTCAAACAGGCGGTTCAACATCAAAGAAGGGTGAATCCGAAAATTCATGAGGTTATCAAAAAGGAAGTTATCAAACTCCTTGATGCCGGATTGAATTTACCTAGTCTCTTGATAGTCCTGGTTAGTCCCGTTCATTGTGTGCCTAAAAAGGGTGGTATGACCGTAGTTGAAAACGAAAAAAATGAGTTAATACCCACTAGGTTAGTTACGGGATGGCGAGTTTGTATTGATTATTGAAAGCTTAATGATGCCACTCGTAAAGACCATTTCCCGTTGCTTTTTATGGATCAAATGCTAGAACTTTACGGGAAATAATTCTATTTGCTTTTTAGATGGATTTTTTTGGAGGTTGGATGTGGTCTGGATATTTTCAAATACCTATTGACCCAAAAGACCAAGAGAAGACCACCTTCACTTGCCCTTATGGGACGTTTGCCTACTATCGTATGCCTTTTGGTTTATGTAATGCTCCGGGAACGTTCCAAAGGTGCATGATGGCCTTTTTCCACGATATGATTGAGGAAACAATGGAGGTCTTTATGGATGATTTCTAGGTCTTCGAAGATTCTTTCTCGTCTTGCCTCTCTAATTTAGACAAAATGCTAAAATGGTGCGAAGACACTAACTTAGTTCTAAATTGGGAGAAGTGTCATTTTATGGTTAAAGAGGGCATTGTCCTTGGCCATAAGATTTCAAAGTCCGAGATTAAGGTCGACCGAGCTAAAGTTAATGTTATAGCTAAACTCCATCATCCGACTTCCATTAAAGTTGTTCGAAGTTTTTTAGGGCACGCCGGGTTCTACCGTTGATTTATTCAAGATTTTTCTAAAATCGCCCGGCCGATGACCCATCTTTTATAAAAAGAAACCCCATTTGTTTTTCTCAAAAAATTATTAAGCTTTTGATATACTTTTAAGAAAAAGTTAACCGAAGCCCCGATTTTAGTTGCCCCCGATTAGGACCTACCATTTGAAATTATGTGCGACGCTAGTGATTATGCGGTAGGTGCAGTCTTGGGGCAACGTAAGACCAAACATTTTCAGCCTATACACTATGCAAGTAAGACCATGACGGATGCTCAAGCACATTACACTACAACAAAAAAAGAGTTATTAGCCGTGGTGTATGCTTTCGAGAAATTCCGGCCTTACTTAGTCTTATCAAAGACCATAGTGTATACGGACCACTCGGCTCTTAAGTATCTTCTTGCTATAAAGATGTCTAACCGGAGATTGCTCCGGTGGATTCTCCCAACTTCCAAGAATTTGATGTCATTATTCGTGATAAAAAAAGGAGCAGAGAATATCGCAGCCGACCATTTGTCTAGATTAGAAAACCCTCATGAAGGTGATCTCGAGAAAAAGAAAATTAATGAAACTTTTCCTCTCGAGACCCTTGGAATAATATCTTCTCATAATGATTCAAGTACCCCATGGTTTGTCGACATTGCAAATTACCATGCGGGTAATTTTGTAGTAAAAGGGATGTCGTCCCAACAAAAGAAAAAAAATTCTTTAAGGACGTTAAGCACTATTTTTGGGATGACCCCTACTTGTTTAAGATTTGTGCGGATCAAGTGATTAGACGATGTGTTCACGGCCAAGAAGTCATTGATATCCTCACGGCTTGCCATAATAGACCCACCGGGGGACATTATGGTGCCAACTACACCAGCTCAAGGAAAATCTTAGATTCCCGGTTTACATAATTGGCCGACAATTTACCGCGATGCCCATGAAATGGTGAAGTCATGTGACTCATGTCAACGTGTTGATCCGCTTTGACAGATCTTAGATTAGCTTGTTAAAGCTTAAGTTATCTTAGATAGATCTAAAACAACTATGATAGAAACCTGAGTAATATATAAAGATTATGCGGAAACTAATCTTTATACACCAGAAGAAACAATATAACAGTAACACAAGAACTTTCACAAAACTATCAATATATTGAATGATTCACAAAACAACTATATGTTTTGCCTAAATAACTATGACTTTTCTATCTTGAATTCGTATCTCTAACTATGTCGTAAGGGTTCCTTTTATACACCAAGGAAATCCTAATGGGCTTACAAAACGCGTTAAGTGATCATGCATATCTATTCCTAATATAACTCATGCATATCACTTAAGCAGTACTAACTATATATGACTAACAGTACTAAATATACAACTAACAGCACTAACTATAACTGGCAGTACTAACAATGTACTGGCATTACTAACTAACTATAAGCAGTACTAAGTGTACAAGCTCTAAATCCCAACACAAATAATAAAGATAATATTAAGAACGTCAAGAGGCAGAAATGCATCACAAAAAGTGACCCGAGGCGGATTGCCACGCAAATGCAGATGTGCGCCGGTGATTAGTGGGGGTCGGGAGGGATAGCTTTGACGTGTTGTGAGTGTGTGCAGGTTCACAGCTGTGACTACACTGTATGATTAGTGGTCCCTGTTCTCGTGTTTGATACTGAGGCATTTTGCTTCTCTCAGTGGCAGAGAACAATTGTGAGGCAGTCACATTTTGCTCAAGCCACGCCTCCATAGATCGTCGACTAGTTTGTCTAATTTGGTTGAAGCAAAGCGCTCCCCCTAATGATGCTTCGAGGGTTAAAATTTTGAAATCTCTTTTTGCCCGATTTAGAACTCCTCGTGCTATAATTAGTGATCGCGGTACTCATTTTTGTAATGATCAATTTGCTAAAGTTATGCTTAAGTATGGAGTTACTCATCGTCTTTCTACCGCGTATCATCCACAAACGAGTGGACAAGTGGAGGTTTCAAATCGTGGTTTGAAACGTATTTTAGAAAGGACCATAGGTGAAAACCGTGCTTCATGGTCCGATAAGTTAGATGATGCATTATGGGCCTTCCGTACCGCATTCAAGACACCCATTGGGTGTACTCCTTATAAGCTCGTGTACGGAAAGGCTTGCCATCTTCCTATCGAGCTTGAACACAAGGCCTATTGGGCCTTGAAACATTGTAATTTTGACCTTAAGACCGCGGGTGATCACCGGAAAGTTCAAATGAATGAATTAAATGAACTCCGGGATCAAGCTTACGAGAACTCTTTAATCTATAAAGAGAAAACGAAGAAGATTCATGATTCTAAGATTAAAAACCGCGTTTTCAACGTTGGTGATCGGGTTCTTCTCTTCAATTCTCGATTAAAGATTTTCTCGGGCAAGCTCAAAACCCGTTGGACCGGACCGTTCACCGTTGCTCAAGTTTTCCCTTATGGAACCATCGAGTTATCTCAAACAAATGGACCAAATTTCAAGGTGAACGGTCATAGACTTAAACATTATTTTGGAGGGGACATACCACAAATGGTTGTCCCGGATCTCCAAACTTTCCCCATGGACCACTAAATTCGGGGTCGAGTCAGGCTCGTGACTCGGTTATCAAAAACAAGCGCTTCGTGGGTGGCAACCCATGCTTATCCTTAGTAGTAGTATATTAGTATAATAGTTATTAATAAGTGTGATGTGAGGGGGCTCGCCTCTTCCTTTCTCGTGTTTCGTGTTTTGTGTTTTATGTCCAGGATTGCCCGGATTTTGAAGGCTCCCGTGCTCGTGGTTTTGTCCATCGTTCACTCGATCTTAAATCCTTTGCATGATTATATATGGGAATCCGATATCCTAAGCTCTTATTGATTAACATTTATCTATTAGCATAATTAATAAACGGTTTTAGATTTGCGTAGAGACCCTTTAATATTTGGATTATGCCTTGAAATTAGATGGGTACAGTCTCACATTGCGGACAATTGTATTTCAGTAGAGGGATCTTTTGATTGATCTTACATGCATTGCCTGTCTTCACGTAACCCCATTTTCCACCAAAAATAGCAAAAATATGCCAAAATTTAAAAAATTTCAAAAATAGAATAAGTGTTTAGACACGATGTTTTGTCCTTTTAAGGAATAAATTTTGACTTGATCGATCATGTTTGCGTCAGCTAGCCCCTTAACTAATAATAAAAATCAAACTTTTGCTAGTCCCTTTTATACAAAAGCTTTAAAACGCGAATTCTTGCTTGAAAAAGCCAAGTGTTTGCAAGTTTCCATGATAGACTTTAAATATGCAAAGCTTGTTTTATTAGACTAAGCATTCGCGGATCTTTTTATTAAAGATTTTAAATTTGCGAAAAACGAGAAATGATAGAGTTTTATATAAGTTAGATGTTAAACATAGAGTAGTTGGAACTCTTTAAGGCTTATAGAGGTTAATTGTGGCTTTTTGATCCCACTTGCTTAATAAACATTATATAATTGTTGAATAAATAAAGTTACTTTAGGTTTTTGCGATTCTTAGTTTAGATCACTTGGTAGAGATTCCTTCTGATGAAAGTAAGGTACACATCGAGGTTTTGTCAGTGTTGTAGGGAAATAGGCTACCTATTCCTGACGGCTCGCTACCGTTGTCTATGTAGTTAAAAGACCACAGGACTTGAAATTTGGCTAATAATAAATTATGTAATAAACCGAAGCCAAAATAAGACCACTACCTCTTGCCGGCTCACAACCGATGTGGTAGTCGTTTAAAGGGTGGAGGTAATAATAATAATAAAATTGTGGGCTGATAAAAGTTTACTGCCTCTTGCCGGCTCACAACCGATGTGGCATTCTTCTAAATAAGGCACATAGTAATAATAATCAGAGACTGATAAAATTTTGCTGCATCATGTCGGTTCACAACCGATGTTGTAGCCTTCTAAAAGGTCAAGGATTACCGAGGTCGAAATAAGACTCCTGGACCATGATTGTTAGGAATAAATCTTCACAAGAGTTAATACAGCCAAGGTGTAACTGACAGTACTAATGGAGTTAGTACTGCCAGTACAAACTTAGTACTGCCAGTGTTAAATTAATACTGCTAGTAGAAAAAGTTAGTACTGCTGATGGTCAAAGCTGCTGAATTGGAGATAAGGATGCATGGAGATTATTACGGGATGTTTATATTTGAATTGTAACTGATCCTTAAAGATAGGCAGTTATCTTTATAAAGGACTCCTTATGTTCTATAAAAGGAGATCCTAAGTTTAGAATAGATATATACTTTCATACACTTTTAGATACTTTTCATAGAAGTTTTAGAGAAAGATTTGTAATAGCTTCAAGGTTTGTAACCCCGGTACTACAAGAGTACTCGTATTATTCTAATAATATTGAAGCAGTTTGGTTCATTGTTCATTGTTTTATTTGGTTATCACTGTTTCATTGATAAACACTTCTAGAATATCAAAGTGTAGATTCCACATACACTTTGGTATACATACAAAGTCTCAATCTTTGTTATTTTGGATTCTTCCAAGGTAACAAACACTTTACTACGTAAAGAATCGATCAAGGCGTGGGATCAACAAGTGGTATCAGAGCCTGTGCTTTGAGAAACTTTAATCTAGAGGTAATGGAGTTAGAAAATTCTCAGAACAATGCGTTGGCAAAGCTTCCCATGCTCAAACTCGGGGAGTATGAGATGTGGGAAATAAGGATCAAACAGTACTTTCAGATCCAAGATTATGCATTATGGGAGGTAATAGAAAATGGAAATTCTTGGGTACCTATTCCTGTTACAGCACCAGAATCTGGTCCATCAACAGCATTGAAGATGACTGTGCCCTCTACTGCTGAAGAAAAGATTTGCAAAAAGAATGATGTAAAGGCTCGAAGTCTACTGCTAATGGCACTGCCCAATGAACATCAACTTACCTTCAATCAGTATGTTGATGCTCAATCAATGTTTGTTGCCATTAAAGCTCGCTTTGGAGGGAATGATGCAACAAAGAAGACACAGAAGGCCTTGCTGAAGCAACAATATGAAAACTTTAATGCTTCAAGCTCAGAATCACTGGATTCTATCTTTAACAGGCTTCAAAAGCTTGTTAGTAGATTGGCAATTCTGGGTGTAGTTACTCCTCCAGAAGATCTAAATGTTAAGTTTTTGAGGAGCTTACCTTCTGAATGGGATACACATGTAGTAGTCTGGATGAACAAACCCGACTTTGATACTATGGGTTTGGATGATTTGTACAACAATTTTAAAATTGTTGAACAAAAGGTTAAGAGAACTGCTGCTGTTAACAATGATTGAAAAAACTTGGGCATTCTAACCACTTCCAGTCCAAGCAGTACTAATACTATTAATACTGTTAACACTGGAGTTAGTACTGGCACCACCAAAGTTAATACTGCTAGTACTGAAACTAGTACTGCTAGTTTTAGTGATGCCACCGAGTATGCCCTTTCTGTCCCACAACCACAAGGGACTCACTGTTCATGATAGATCTTGAGCAACTTCATGATGATATTTGGAAGAATGGATCTAAAGTGGAATAAAGCACTACATACATGAGGGCAAGAATTCTATTCAGAGAACTGAAGGACGATCATCATTGATGGAAGCAATACTGCTGGATATGATAAATCTTAGGTAGAATGTTTCAACTGCCATAAAATGGGACATTTTGCCAGAGAATGCAGAGCACCAAGAAGTAAAGACAACATAATTTAGAATCAAGGTAGCTCATCAAAGAGAGTAAAGATTGAAGATGCTTCTTAAAAGGCAATGTGTGCTATAGATGGTGCTGGATTTGATCGGAGTGACATGGCAGAGGATGAAATTCAAGCAAACATGGCTCTCATGGCATTCACAGAACAGGGTATCAATTGATAAATCTTGTCTAAATAATTATGAAGCTCTAAAGAAACAGTATGATGATTTGCTTGTTAAATTAGATGATACTGGTTTTAAAGCAGCTACATATAAAAGAGGTTTATCAATTTTAGAAGCACAAGTAGTTAAATATAAAGAATCTGAAGTCCTTTTTTCTGAGGAAATTGCTTTGCTTAAAAGAAGTGTAGGTCACAAAGAATATCTAATGGGATTACTTAAGACTGAACTTGAAAAGGTTAAGGAAGAAAAGGAGGGGTTTGAATTTAAGATTGCAAAGTTTGAAAAATCATCAAAAGACTTAGATGATTTGTTAGCAAGTCAGGTAACTGACAAGAGCAAAAAGGGTTTTGGTTATAATGTTGTCCCCTCACCTCATCCCTTGATTCTCAATAGACCAACACCTTTAGACTTATCTTATTCAGGTCTTGAAGAATTCAAACAACCTGAGGTAAATGAGTATGGTCCTAGGGATTCAAGTTTAAAGCCAACCACTGTTTGTGATAGAGAGTCAGATATATCAAAAGATAATACTTGATGACCTTTAACACAACAACTACCAAGACTGGTTTACTGAAACTATCTCACGTTAAGTCCTCCACTTAAGTAGACAAAGATTGGAACGAAAAGTTTTCTATCCTGCTAAAACATGTAGGAAAAGAACCTAAAAAAGCTAGACATAATAACTGATGCTCCAAGTAATTGAAGATTGGGTTGTAGTCTATCGTCTCTCTCACTCCGAGTTAGATGATATTAAAAAGGTAGCAGTCTGCTCCAGCCTCTGACTACTAAAAACCAAAAATGTACTATTCAGTCTAGAGCCATGAGATCATCCATAAATCTCGTTAGGACACTAATACAAACTATGCTTGCTCATCACATAATGTAATAACAAGTAAAGATCTTAAGAGTCCTACGCATTATCCTCATGGTATTGCCAGAACATCCGAGTGATACGAAAGTACTCAGAATAAAGATGGAAATCCTTCTAGAGCCAATATCAAACAAGCTCTTGGTAGGTGACATGTGAGATCCTCTTAAGGATCAAGCTTGTGACAACTAGAAAGAAACGATGGTGCGATTCTTTATGAATCAAACTTGTTTCGGGCAGTGAATTGACGAGTAGTTATTGAAAAACCTTTCGATGTGCTCAACAACTCATTTTCTAGCACATTGACTGTGTATATCTTTCAAAACAAATGTGTTTCTAATGAAATTTGATTTTGTGCTATAAAACACTATCGATGTGTCATAAAAATACTTTCTCAAGTAACATGTCGATTGATTTTTAAATCAATTTTTATCTTTTAATTGGTAAGACAGTATCTAACCAATTCACTCTTATCGTGTTGTCTGCTTTGAGACGTTCCGATAAAGAGAACAAGCAAGTATGGTGATTCTGATGGCTATACATTTGATGATCCAATACTTATACTGGAAGTCCTGTCAAGGAGATTCCTTTTAAGAGGAATCTACTTGATCACAGGTCGGTCCTCACGGATCCGGAGGTTAATCCAACCAGACTCAGGAAAATGTCAAAGCCATATTCGCCCACAAGCTTTATTGCTAATTGTTTCATTACAGGATCAAGCAAAGATGGAGATGGAGATACCTCGTTCTAGTGGAGTCAATTCACCACCCAATGCTCACACTTAATGTTTCCAAGTAAAGACATCATGACAACTGAATGACCTACAACACAGCTTCCGCAACTCTGAGAAGTAGTATCATGATCAAGAAAAGTGTGAGCATGCGGGTCCGAAGGTCACAACATCACATGAAGGCAACACTTCACAACAAGGATGATTAAGAGATTTACTGTGGCTGATGATCTCAAAGAAAGCTCGAAGATCACACAAGTCTAAGGAACAAAGCTCAAGGATCACTACAAGATGTACAATGAAGTCAATGAATGAAGAATCAAAGTCTACGAGCTAGAGTCAAAGATCAACTCATAGAATGCTATTATTCAAATTGTATTTTATGGGGTGACCTCCCTTAGGGGGAGATTGTTAGGATTATGAAAAAGACTCGGTCACCCCCGTGTATCGTTTAGTATAGCATAGCTCGTAGTTAGAAAGTAAGCGTATGGCTTTCGGTATTGGGTCGGGTCTTTTACCCAAGTGTAAGCCCATACCCAAGCCCATAAAGCTCACAAACACATGTATATAAACCCCTTTTCTAGCCATGGGAAGGGGTTGGTTGTTCTTTTTATCACATTTCATGCTATTGCATTTTCTCTCACTAGAAACCTCACTTTCTCTCTCTAGATAATTAGCCAACCCAATCATCCATGCTTGTGTTATGATATCCAATATACTACAATTCTAAAACCTCTCATTCCAGTGCATACAAACATATTATTCCAAGAGCAGTCTTAATGAAGACTGGCCTAAAATCTGTTAATACTGTAAGTCCTGTTAATACTGTTAGGCCTTCTTCTACTGCTCACCCCAAATCAATAATTCATTATGCTAGACCAAGGATATATTTTCAAAATTAAGCACAATCAACTGTTCACAGGCCCTTTTATAAGAGAACAGCATTAACAAAAAGATGTTTTAATCAAAGGCTTAATACTGGTAGGCCATTTAGATCAACTGTTAATATTGTCAGGGCAAGGGGGTTTAATGCTGTTAAGCCCTCGGCATGTTGGGTTTGGAGACCCATCAACCCAATGGTGCATCACTGGTTTTTAACAAATACAATTACATTGATGTACGAGGCAGATCCAAGTCAGTAATGGCTTGGGTCCCTAAAGAAAACTAACTTCATAAGTTTTATATTCAGAGCAATTCATAGCTAAATGAAAAAGGCTCTGTTGATAGTGGATGCTCAAGGCACATGACTGGAAACATAGCCTATCTTTCAGATTTCAAAGACTTTGATGGAGGTTATGTTACTTTTGGTGGAGGAGCATATGGAGGCAGAATTACTGGTAAAGGAATACAAGGAGTTTCTGAGTCTAGTACATCTTCTCAACAAGATCAAGATTAGATTGTAATGCCAATTTGGAAGGATGCTTCATATTTTGGTAATGCTTCACCAAGAACTGTTGCTAATGCTCAAATAGAAGATACAGATGAGTTACATAATGAAGATGATGCTACAGAAGAGTCTCATGATGATAGCAGTCTTAAGGATAATGGTACTGTTGATCAACAAGTTAATACTGCCAGACCAGAAATTAATACTGGTAGTTGAGAAGTTAGTACTGCTCTCCCTGAAGTTAATACTTCTACTCCTGAAGACTTGGTATGACCTAGTCCTGCATCTGAAGACACACAAGTGGAGGTCCAAGAAATTGAATTGGGGAACATTCCACCATCTTATGCAGTCCCTACCACTCCTCATACAAGAATTCACAAAGATTACCCAATTGAGCATGTGATTGGTGATGTGCAGTCATATGTTCAAACAAGAAGGATGAAAACTTCTTACTCTGAACAACGATTTCTTAGTGCTATATATGAAGGAAAGACTCATCAGGACCTTCATACATGTCTTTTTGTTTGTTTCCTCTCTCAGTAAGAACCAAAAAGAGTTTCTAAAGCTCTTAGTGATCTAGCATGGGTAGAAGCAATGCAAGAGGAACTTTTACAGTTCAAACTGCAAAAGGTCTGGGTTCTTGTGGACTTACCTAAAGGTCATAGAGCAATTGGTACAAAGTGGGTATACAGAAACAAGAAAGATGAAAGGGGGATTGTCATCAGAAACAAAGCAAGACTTGTTGCTCAAGGACATACTCAAGAAGAGGGCATAGACTATGATGAAGTCTTTGCACCTGTGGCTAGAATTGAGGCCATAAGATTGTTCCTGGCTTATGCTTCCTATATGGGATTTATGGTCTACCAAATGGATGTAAAAAGTGCTTTCCTGTATGGTCAGATTGAAGAGGAGGTCTATGTATGTCAACCTCCAGGTTTTGAAGATCCTGATCATCCTGATAAAGTCTATAAGGTAGTGAAAGCATTATATGGCCTGCATCAAGCACCCAGAGCTTGGTATGACACTTTGGCCAATTATCTCTTGTGCAATGGTTTTCAAAGAGGAAAGATTGACCAAACATTATTCATCAAGAGACAAAAGGGACATATCTTGCTTGTTCAAATATATGTGGATGACATTATCTTTGGATCTACAAAGAAGGAGTTATGTGATGAGTTTGAGAAGCTTATGAAGGATAAGTTTCAAATGAGTTCTATGGGAGAACTTACCTTCTTTTTGGGTTTACAGGTCCAACAGAAAAAGAAAGGCATTTTTATCAGTCAAGATAAATATGTCCTGTGATTTTGCGGAAAGTACAACTACACTGATGTGAAGTCTGCCTCTACTCCAACAGATTTGGAAAAGCCTTTGGTTCAAGATGGAGATGCTGCTGAAGTTGATGAACATCTGTATAGATCTATGATAGGATCTTTGATGTACCTTACAGCATCCAGGCCAGATATAATGTTTGCAGTATGTGCATGTGCAAGGTTTCAGGTTTCTCCAAAGACATCCCATCTCTTAGCTGTTAAGAGAATCTTTAGATACCTTAAAGGAAAACCATCTTTAGGACTTTGGTATTCTAAGGACTCTCCATGGGAATTAGTTGCTTACACTGACAGTGACTATGCTGGAGCTACACAAGATAGGAAGTCAACCACTGGAGGTTGTCAGTTTTTAGGAAATAGGCTGATCTCTTGGCAATGCAAGAAACAAACTGTGGTTGCCACTTCTACCACTGAGGCTGAATATGTGGGGGGGGGGGGGGGACTCTGCAAGCATGCTTCGTGGCAGGTTCTCTGGTTACAAAACCAGCTGCTTGGACTATGGGTACAATTTATGATATGTATTTATATTGATTTAAATATAGTACTATCTGCATAATAGTACAAATCATGTTCAACATTCTAAAACAAAACATATAGAGATTAGGCATCATTTTATAAGAGACTGCAATGCTAAAAAGTTTATTCAAATGGTTAAGATTGCCATACTAACATAATGTAGCAGATCTTCTTACAAAAGGTTTTGATGCTGGTAGATTTCAGTACTTGGTTTCAAGTATTGGAATGCTAAATCCCTGTATGCCCATATCCTCTTGTTTGTTTTTGTATAGTTGTTAAATGTTTAGTTTATTAAGTCTTTGTAAAATTTATCCTGCTAGTTTATATTAGTACTGCTAGTTTATATTTAAAACTGTTTTGTCAACATTGTTACTTATAGTTAGTACTGCAAGTTATTACTATGTCTTATGTTAATCCCTGTTAGTCAAATTTAGTACTGCCTTAATTAAGAAAAATGGTTAGATTATGTTTTTCTTGGTTTTGAGCTAACTCTTTCAGGATAAGCAATGAAGTGTGAAATTGGTTATTCAATGATGCATTATTTGCGGGGAGGAATGTTGTTTGTTCCTAAACGTGTTGGTTTTAACACCACACCACAAATGGTCATTAGTTCACCATGTCCTATAAACATTAAGAATTGACTAGTCCAAAGCAAACAGCTACTGGTAAAGACTTCTCAAATCCGTTAATAGTTGATAGTTTACTCAAAACTATATGGTCATCAATGCACCATGTTTTTACAATGAAGCATTGGCTAGTCCAAAGCAAACGACTATTGGTGAAGACTACTCAAATTCGTTAATGGCTGGTAGTTTGCCAAAAACTATGCTTTGTGTGAATTTGTGAGTCAAAAGAATAGAGAGAATTGGTGAGCTTAAAAAACAGAAGTGAGATGTGTGAGCCAGAAAAGTGCAAAGTGAGTTAAAAGAATTGAGAGATTAAATGTGAGCTTAAAAACAGAAAGAGAGATTGTGTGAAGCTATTTTTGAATGATACAAACGTTTTGGAGTTTGTACTGCTTTTGTTGGAGAAGTTAATACTGCTAGGCTTATTTTAGTACTGCTAGACCAAATTTGGTACTGCTGGATGACCGTTAGTACTGTTTGAGCCCTAACATAATTTTTCATTAATTAATAGAGCCGTTGAGATATTTCCGCCAAATACCTATGATATAGGGTTTGACCAATTGGACTTTCGTGATCTTTCTATATATACGTTTGATTTAATCACGATAAACTCAATTTCTTTAAGTCGGTCAAACCATATCTCTATGTTTTCTCTATATAATCTCAATTAACTTTCTCCAGCATTCATTCCTTCATAACCAAACATATCCCACTCGATTACTCACACTTTTATTCATGGCAAATTTAGAATTTTGTGACAAGCACAACATGGTAGCATTTTTAGCGAAATCTACAGGAAGTGAAGGGTTTCATCAAGTCATCGATCCTAAATCAAAGTCACATTTGCTATGCACTCATAAAGAAGCCAGATGTTTATGTCTCTTTTATCAAACAATTTTGGAGGTCTGCTGAAGCTACTACTGATGATCATGGAGAAGTCCAGCTTACTGCTACCATTGATGGTCACTCAATGACAATCACTGAAGCATCTTTAAGAAGACACCTCAAGTTGGATGATCATGATGGTATTACTTCTATACCCAACTCGGAGATTTTTGAGCAGTTGGCACTCATGGGATATCACACAAATTCAGATAAGTTAACTTTTCAAAAGGGTGCTTTTTCACCTCAATGGAGGTTTCTTATTCACACTCTTCTTCATTGTCTAAGCCCAAAGAAGACTGATTGGGAGTAGTTTAGTAGCAACATTGCAATTGCTGTTATCTGTTTAGCTACCCATAGGACATTTAACTTTTCTAGGTTGATTTTGAGCATATGGTGTCCAATATTTCAAGCCCTCATAAGTTTTTAATGTACCCTAGGTTCATTCAAATATGCTTAGATATGCAGAGGAAACAAACTCTCAACAACACTCCAAGATCATTATCCTATACCCTATTTCTGCATCAAAGTTTTCAACAATATGAAGAGACATACAAAGGGATATTCAGGTCACGAAGTTGCTTTATTCCCTACTATGCTAAATATTTCTGAACCTTCCACTTCACCTTCAAGAATCACATCTTCTCCTTCACCCTCACCTGAACCTTCACCTTCACACTCACCTGCACCTTCAATTGAACACTCGCCTGATCATACCACTCCAACACAAGCAACACAACCATCACCTGAAATAGAACAACATATTCTCACACCCCATGACTCACCTCTCCATGCTGTTCACTCACATGAAAGTGATGAGGGTAGTTTGAAACTCATTGAATTGACGAATTTGGTTACCAAACTCTCTGAGAGAATTGGCGTTTTGGAGGATGATTTGAAGAAGACCAAGCTAACTTACAGTGCTGCTGTAACTAAGCTCATTCTAAGGGTAAAGAAATTAGAGGCTCAAGTTCAGACTGGGAAAGCAAGGCAAAAAGCAAGGGTTGTTCTTTCTGAAGATGATGAAGATGTTGAAGATGATTCTTCCAAACAAGGGAGGAAATTATCTGATGCAGAGGTTCAATAGAAAGCAAGCACTGAAACTGAACCTATTATACAAGAAGCTACTCCCACTGAAGTCATTCAAGATCAAGGAAGCAGTGAGAAAGAAAATTCTGAAGTTAGTATGCTA
The DNA here is from genome assembly GCA_026074375.1 of Tanacetum coccineum. Taxonomy (NCBI): domain Eukaryota; kingdom Viridiplantae; phylum Streptophyta; class Magnoliopsida; order Asterales; family Asteraceae; genus Tanacetum; species Tanacetum coccineum. The sequence continues at coordinate 28,871 of BQNB010046253.1, read as the reverse complement.
CCCTGGGGGGGGGTGGGGGGGGGAGGGGGACTGGGGGGGGGGGCCAGTGGGGGTTGGGGGGTGGCTGGGGGGGGGGGGGACGCTGGAGCAACAAAAGATACCGCAAGTGAAGTTCCAGTGGTTAGTGCTGCTGAGGAAAATATTAGTACTGCTGGAAGAACGGTTACTTACAGAAGAAGGAGTGAAGAGGAAAGGATAAGAAAAGACAAGGGAAAAGCAATAATGACAGAGCCTGAGCCCAAGAAGAAGTCTAAGAAAGAGATTGAACAAGAAAGGTTAAGTTTTGCTGAAGCAATCAGACTGCAAGAACAAATGAATGAAGAACAAAGGGCATAGATTGCAAGGGATGAAGAAATTGCTAGATAGTGAAATGAAGAGGAAGAGCAAAGAGCTATGTCTGAAGCCAAGTCAACTAAGAAGATAGATTGGAATGATCCTTCAGTCATAAGGTATCATGCTCTAAAGATGAAGCCAAAGACAGTTGCCCAAGCAAGAAGGAATATGGTTAAATACTTGAAAAATCAGGGAAACTACAAGATTAGTGACTTCAAAGGAATGTCTTATAATGAGATTAGGCCAATATTTGAAAAGGTTTGGGATTTTAACCAACATATTAAGCCTATGGAGCATGGAAGTGAAAAGATGAAGTCTCCTGAAAAGATTGAAGAAGAAGATGTTGATACACAAAAGGAAATGAAAGAAGTGTCTAAAGAATCTGGAGCAAAAAGAAAGAAATCTCTTCCTAGAAAAAGCACAAGAGGTACTGTTAAGAGACAAAAGATGGAAGTAGAAACTGAGAAGGAAGATCTCAAGGGATACTTAGACATAGTTCCAAGAGAAGAGTTTGCAGAATAAGTTAAATCTCTATCTAAAAAATAATCCAATGTAGATTGGGAAGACTTAGTGTTTGACCAGACGAATTTCATGTATTATCATATCTTCCAGAGGGAAGAGACGCAGTTCCAAGAACTATAAGGTTTTGAGTGAGATGCTTGAAGACTTTGATAGACAAGATGTTATGGACTTATACAGGCTAGTCAAAGAAAGATATAGTGCTTCAAGGCCAGAAGGATATGATTTGATGCTTTGGGGAGATCTGCATACTTTATTTGAGCCTGATGAAGAAGATGAAATATGGAAATATCAGCATGAATATCTATAAACTCTTTAAACACAGTTAGAACAAATACTCCTTTGAAGCCACACCTATTAATTCGCTGGACGTGTTTAAAATGTTGGATATACATATTTTTGTCAGTACAACACCCATTACATACTATGCTTAGAGGTATTAAACCAGCTATAGGATTCATGAAACCATTTGGATGTCATGTTACTATTCTCAATACCTTAGACAAGTTGGGAAAGTTTGATGGAAAAAGTGATGAAGGTTTCTTTGTTGGATATTCCTTAAGTAGCAAAGATTTTAGGGTATACAACATTAGAACCAGAAAAGTTCAGGAAAACTTGCATATTGGGTTCTTAGAGAATAAGCCTATGATTGAAGGAGATAAATATATCCATGAGATTTTGAGAAAGTTCAACTACTCAGATGTGAAGTCTGCCTCTACTCCAACAGATTTGGAAAAGCCTTTAGTTCAAGATGGAGATGCTAATGATGTTGATGAACATCTCTACAGATCTATGATAGCATCTTTGATGTATCTAACAGCATCCAGGCCAGATATCATGTTTGCAGTCTGTGCATGTGCAAGGTTTCAAGTTTTTCCTAAGACATCCCATCTCTTAGCTGTTAAGAGAATCTTTAGATACTTTAAAGGAAAACCATCTTTAGGACTTTGGTATTCTAAGGAGTCTCCATTGGAATTAGTTGCTTACACTGACAGTGACTATGCTGGAGCTACACAAGATAGGAAGTCAACCACTGGAGGTTGTCAGTTTTTGGGAAATAGGCTGATCTCTTGGCAATGTAAGAAACAAACTGTAGTTGCCCCTTCTACAACTGAGGCTGAATATGTGACTGCTGCAAGTTGCTGTGGACAGGTTCTCTGGATACAAAACCAACTGCTGGACTATGGGTATAATTTTATGAATACTGTTATTTATATTGATAATAATAGTACTATCTGCATAATAGAAAATCATGTTCAACATTATAAAACAAAGCATATAGAGATTAGGCATAATTTTATAAGAGACTGCAATGCTAAAAAGTTGATTCAAATGGTTAAGATAGATACTGAACATAATGTAGCAGATCTTCTTACAAAAGGTTTTGATGCTAGTAGATTTTAGTACTTGGTCTCAAGTATTGGAATGCTAAATCCTTAATGCCAATATCTCTTGTTTGTTTTGTAAAGTTTGTTAAATGTTAGTACTGTTAAGTCTTTGTAAATTAATACTGCTAGTTATAATTAGTACTGCTAGTTATATTTAAAGTTGTATGTCAAAACTGTTACTTATAGTTAGTAGTGCTAGTTATTTCTATGTCTCACTGTTAATCTTGTTAATACCAGTTAATACTGCTAAACAAGAAAAATGATTAGATTATGTTTTTCTTGGTTTTGAGCTAACTCTTTCAGGATAAGCAATGAAGTGTGACATTGGTTACTCAATGATGCTTTGTTTGAGGGGAGGAATGTTGTTTGTTCTTACAAGTGTTGGTTTTAACACCACATAACAAATGGTCATCAGTTTACCATGTCTAATAGACATCAAGAATTGACTAGTCCAGAGCAAACGGCTACCGGTAAAGACTTCTCAAATCCATTGATAGTTGATAGTTTACTCAAAACTATATGGTCATCAATGCACCATGTTTTTACAATGAAGCATTGGCTAGTCCAAAGCAAACGGCTATTGGTAAAGACTACTGAAATCCGTTAATGGCTGGTAGTTTGCCAAAAACTATACTTTATGTGAATTTGTGAGCCAAAAGAATAGAGAGGATTGGTAAGCTTAAAAACAGAAAGAGAGATGTGTGAAAAACAGACAGAGTGCAAAGTGAGTCAAAAGAATAGAGAGAATTGGTGAGCTTAAAAACAGAAAGAGAGATGTGTGAAAAACAGACAGAGTGCAAAGTGAGTTAAAAGAATTGAGAGATTAAATGTGAGCTTAAAAACAGAAAGAGAGATTATGTGAAGCTACTTTTGAATGATACCAAAGTTTTGGAGTTTGTACTGCTTTTGGTGGAGAAGTTAATACTATTAGGCTTATTTTAGTACTGCTAGACTAAATTCGGTACTGCTGGATGACCGTTAGTACTGTTTGAGCCTTAACAAAATTTTTCATTAATTAATAGAGTCGTTGAGATATTTTCGCCAAATACCTATGATATAGGGTTTGACTAATGGGACTTTCGTGATCTTTCTATATAACCATTTGATTTAATCATGATAAACTCAATTTCTTTAAGTCCGTCAAACCATATCTCTACGTTTTCTCTATATAATCTCAATTAACTTTCTCCAGCTTTCATTCTTTCATAACCGATCATATCCCAAACGATTACTCACACTCTTATTCATGGCAAATTTGGAATTTTGTGACAAGCACAACATGGTAGCGTTTTTAGAGAAATCAACAGGTAGTGAAGGGTTTCATCAAGTCATCGATTTCCTAACTCGAAGTCATATTTGCTATGCACTCACAAAGAAGCCAAATGTTTATGTCTCTTTTATCAAACAATTTTGGAGGTCTGCTAAAGCTACTACTGATGATAATAGAGAAGTCAAGATTACTGCTTCCATTGATGGTCACTCCATGAATATCACTAAAGCATCTTTAAGAAGACATCTCAAGTTGGATGATCATGATGGTATTACTTCTATACCCAACTCAGAGATTTTTGAGCAGTTGGCACTCATGGGATATCACACAGATTCAGATAAGTTAACTTTTCAAAAGGGTGCTTTTTCACCTCAATGGAGGTTTCTTATCCATTCTATTCTTCATTGTCTTAGCCCAAAGAAGACTGCTTGGGAGCAGTTTAGTAGTAACATTGCAACTGCTGTTAATTGTTTAGCTACCAATAGGAAATTTAATTTTTCTAGGTTGATTTTTAAGCATATGGTGTCCAATATTTCAAGCCCCCATAAGTTTTTAATGTACCCTAGGTTCATTCAAATATGCCTAGATATGCAGAGGAACCAACTTCAACAACACTCAAGAACATATCCTGTACCCTCTCTTAGCAACAAAGTTTTTAACAATATGAAGAGGCATACAAAGGGATATTCAGGCCAGGAAGTTGCTCTATTCCCTACTATGCTAGATGTTACCGAACCTTCCACTTCACCTTCAAGAATCACATCTTTACCTTCACACTCGCCTGAACCTTCACCTTCACACTTACCTGAACCTTCAACTCAACACTCACCTGATCATACCACTGCTGCTGTATCATTTCCATCTCCAACACAACCAACCCAACCATCACCGGGAGTAGAACAACACATTCCTACACCCCATGACTCACCTCTTCATGCTGTTCACTCACATGAAAGTGATGAGGGTAGTTTGCATCTAATTGAATTGATGACTTTGGTTACCAAACTATCTGAGAGAGTTAGAGTTTTGGAGGATGATTTGAAGAAGACCAAGCTCACTTACAGTACTGCTGCCACTAAGCTCATTCTAAGGGTAAAGAAATTAGAGGCTAAAGTCAAGACTGGGACAACTAGGAAAAGAGCTCGGGTTGTCCTTTCTGAAGATGATGTAGATGTTGTAGATGATTCTTCCAAACAGGGGAGGAAATTTTCTGATGCAGAGGTTCAAGAAAAAGCAAGCACTGAAACTAAACCTTTTATTCAAGAAGTGACTCCCACTGAAGTCATTCAAGATCAAGGAAGCAGTGAGAAAGGGAATTCTAAAGTTAGTACTGCTGGAGCAACAAAAGGTACTGCTAGTGAAGTTCCAGTGGTTAGTACTGCTAAGGTAAATATTAGTACTGCTAGAGGAACTGTTACTTATAGAAGAAGGAGTGAAGAGAAAAGGACAAGAAAAGACAAGGGAAAAGCAATAATGACAGTGCCTGAGCCCAAGAAAAAGTCTAAGAAAGAGCTTGAATAAGAAAGATTGAGTTTTGTTGAAGCCATTAGACTGCAAGAACAGATGGATGAAGAACAAAGGGCACAGATTGCAAGGGATGAAGAAATTGCTAGACAATAGGATGAAGAGGAAAGGCAAAAAGCTATGTCTGAAGCCAAGTCAACTAAGAAGATAGATTGGAATGATCCTTTAGTCATAAGGTATCATGCTCTAACGATGAAACCAAAGACAATTGCCCAAGCAAGGAGGAATATGGTTAAATACTTGAAGAATCAGGGAAACTACAAGATTAGTGATTTCAAAGGAATGTCTTATAATGAGATTAGGCCAATCTTTGAAAAGGTTTGGGATTTTAACCAACACATTGAGCCTATGGAGCATGGAAGTGAAAGAATGAAGTCTCCTGAAAAGATTGTAGAAGAAGATGTTGATACACAAAAGGAAATGAAAGAAGTTTCTAAAGAATCTAGAGCAAAAAGAAAGAAATCTCTTCCTAGAAAAAGCACAAGGGGTATTGCTAAGAGACAAAAGGTGGAAGAAGATGCTGAGAAGGAAGATCTCAAGGGATTCTTAGACATAGTTCCAAGAGAAGAGTTTGCAGAAGATGTTGAATCTCTATCTACAAAATATCCAATTGTGGATTGTAAGACTTGTGTTCTGACAGAGAATTTCATGTATTATCAAATATTCAGAGGAGATGGCAGTTCCAAGAACTATAAGATTTTGAGTGAGATGCTTGAAGACTTTGATAGACAAGATGTTATGGACTTACACAGGCTAGTCAAAGAAAGGTATAGTGCTTCAAGACCAGAAGGATATGATTTGATGCTTTGGGGAGATCTGCATACTTTATTTGAGCCTGATGAAGAAGATGAAATATGGAAGAATCAGCATGAATATAATGTGATAAGTTGGAGTTTATATGATTTTTGTGGTATTCACATTTTACTGATGCAAAATGGTATAGCCATACATATGCTGACAGAGAAGAAATACCCTCTAAGTCAAGAGATGATAACAAAGATGTTGAATAAGAGATTGGAGGTTGATCATGAAAGTACACAAGCATATGAACTACTAAAGTTCATCAGATCTCAAGTGCAGAAGTAGAAGAGTGTTTGAAAGAATCATCATCAGAAGACAAGAAGATTTAATCCAGAAGAAACTTGGGATTTGAAGATAAATCACAAGTTTAGGGGAGGATTGTTGGGAATAAATCTTCATCAAGAGTTAATACTGCCAAGGTATAACTAACAGTACTAATGGAGTTAGTACTGCCAGTACAAACTTAGTACTGCCAAGTGTTAGTTAATACTGCTAGAAGAAAGATTAATACTGCTGATGGTCAAAGCTGCTGACTTGGAGATAAGGATGCATAGAGATAAATAAGGAATGTATATCTTTTATATTTGTATTTGAATATAATTGTAACTGATCCTAAAAGTTCGGTAGTTATCTTGTAAAGGACTCCTTGTTTGTATAAAAGGAGATCCTAGATTAAGGTTTAAGATAGATGCTTATGCTTAAGAAATAGATATACATTTTAGAGAAAGAATAGCTTCAAGGTTTGTAACCCTAGTACTAATCAAGAGTACTCGTATTATCAATAATATTGAAGCAGTTTGTGTTTTATTCATTGTTCTTTGGTTGTTACTGTTCCATTGATAAATACCTCTAGAGTATCAAAGTGTAGATTCCGCATACACTTTGATATACAAACAAAGTCTCAATCATTGTTATTTTGGATTCATCCAAGGTAACAAACACTTTACAACGTAAAGAATCGATCAAGGCATGTGATCAACCAAAAACGCTCTTATAGCGAAGAATGTATTGTGTGTTACTTATGCTAAAAATGTACTTATTCCGTGTCATGATAATTGTCTAGCAAAATATAAATTGAATGTGCATTCAAATGTTAGAAGAGCCTTATTTACTACTCTTAGAACAGTAAAATCAACGTTTAAAGATACTACTCCAGTAGTTTCTAAGGCTAGGTTTTTTGTTAGGACTGTTCAATCTAAGTCCTTAGATACTACTCCCGTAGTGTCGAAAGCTAAGATAGTTACGGATACTCCCTTAAATGCCAAAAATAAGGTCTCTAGTGTCTTTTCTGTGCGAGATAGTTCACTTAGAAAATACATGAAGAACAAAATTCAAACAAGTCAAATGTGGCAAAAATGGTACGAATTACAACCAAATGTTGGTTGGTTACCTGTTAAAATGACTCCGCGTGTTAATAATAGTAAATCCACTATTAAAACATTGGTTTTTGTGAAAAAATAGGTAGTTTAATTGTCCACTTGTCCATGTATAGTATCTTCATGTGTTGCAGGTTGTTTATATCGTTCTGTGGATTATTAATAGTGGTTGTTCAAAGCATATGATGGGTGATCGTTTACTAATGAAAATTTTTGTTGAGAAATTCATGGGAACCATCCGCTTTGGGAATGATCATTTTGCAGCAATCACAGGATATGGCGATTATGTATGAGACAACAATACGATTTTTCATATATATTATGTTGAAGGCTTAGGACACAATCTCTTCAGTGTTGGACAATTTTGCGACGGTGATTTAGAAATTGCTTTTCGTTCAAAAACATGTTACTTGCGAAATCTGGAAGGAGATGATCTGCTTACAAGAGATCGTGAATCCAATTTATACACTATCTCCATTCCTGATATGGCTGCTTCTTCATCCGTTTGTCTAATGTCCAAAGCTTCTTCGACAAAGTCATGGTTATGGCACCGTAGACTCTCGCATCTTAATTTCGGTACTATAAATGATCTTACCAAACATGACCTGGTTGATGGTCTTCCAAAGTTCAAATACAGAAAGATCACATTTGTTCTGCATGTGAGCGAGGAAAAATGTGCTTGGCTCTTGAGTGTTGAACATTGTTGCGGCATAGAGAAATGGCACTTTTGTTGTCGCAGTACAGAGAAATCTTATTGAATTTAAACCCATAGTCTGTTAGCTGTGATCGCATCCAAAGTATTTGAGCACAACACCCAGATAAGGCAATATATTCAGCCTTTGTACTCAAGATCGCAGTGCTTTTTTGTTTCTTAGAAGACCAGCTAACAAGTTTATCACTAAGAATTTGAGGTTCCTGAGTACTACGTCTAGTATTCCTGAACCCCGGTGGTCTGCATCTGCTATGCTGTAAGAGGTAATGAAGAATCTTTCGAACTACCAAGACCTATCATTGGTTCCTGTCAGGTTCCGAAAGATCTGCTTAAACGTGTGTAAGAGTGCTTTTCGGGGGGAAGGCTTTGCGCTGATACCGGGCACACATGCATACTACAAATATTAGGTCTAGTCGACTAGATGTAAGAAACATTAAGGAACCAATCATCCCTCGGTAATATGTAGGATTGGTTGGTTTCCCCTGTAGATCTTCATCTAGTTTACTTGTATCCACCATGGGTGTGTCAACGGGATCATTAGATTGCATACCATATTTCTTTATAATTTCAGAAGAATACTTTGATTGGTTTATGAGGATGCTTCCAAGACTTTGAGAAATTTGTAATCCTAAAAAGAAAGACATTTTTCCCATCATCGACATCTTAAACTTGGTGGTCATAAGATTAGCAAACTCATCACACATAGCAGTATTGGCTGATAAAAATATTATATCGTCGACATAAATTTATACCAGTAATAAGTTATTTCCTGCTTTTCTTGTGAAGAGTGTTGGATCGACATCACTTTTGGAGACATGTTGTGAGATGAGGAAAATTGACAGCATGTTGTACCATGCACGTGGTGCTTGTTTAAGACCATAAACGGCCTTTTTGAGCTTGTACACATGCGATGGGTTGTCCTGATCAACAAATCCTTCTAGTTGAGAAACGTAGACCTCTTCCTTTAACTCGCCATTTAAGAAAGCCATTTTGACGTCCATTTGGTAGATCTTCATATTCCTGTAGGTGGCATTAGCTACGAAGATACGGATGGCCTCTATTCTTGAAACCGGTACAAATGATTCCTCAAAGTCGATTATCTCCTCTTGCCTAAATCCTTGAGCAACTAATCTAGCCTTGTTCTTTAGTATTTCTCCAAATTTGTCTTTCTTAACTTTGTAGATCCATTTCAATTTGAAAATTTATGAAGTGATAATAAAGAAAGATTCCAAAATGGTCAAAGGCAAAAGAGAACAAAGTAGATCTCTTGCCTTGAAGGCTAAAAATAAATCTAGTGATGAAGATAGTTCTATCTCCGATAGTGAAGACGAAGAATATGCCATGGCCGTGAGAGATTTCAAGAAATTTTTCAAAAGACGAGGAAGATTTATAAGTGATAACGCCCAAATTATGCATGTTTTCGATGGCGTTATTTGTATATATTTAATCATTTCTCATGAACTTTCAATACTTAATAGCATGAAATATGTGCAGGTTCGCTTGAAGATATCCCAAGCTCAAACACAATAAAGATCGAGTAATTATACACATCGGGAAGACAATATACAAGAAAAGATAAAGAATCAAGCTTAAAGTGCAAATGTGCGCCGCACTTATCCCTTGTGTGCCACACTTCTTCTCAAGTCAATGGAATTAAAGACTTAGTTAATTGAACGGATTAACTCCATAAGTACGTGATGACATCAAATAACGTCTATTTTATAGCATCATTTATCCCATGTATTTAACCCATTTTGTATCATTATTATAAAGAATTGTTACTTAATCGTTTATATTTGAGAATTGCAGTAATTATGGAGTACTTGGTGAATATTAGCAAAAGGCGCGTATTCTGGAGCTTAAATGAAGATATTTTGAAGATTAATGATTCTGACTACCAATACGCCGTATCAATCAAGGAAGATACGGCGTATCCGTTCTTGCACTCACCAAAGAGCACAAAGGGAAGAAGCTCAATACGTCATATCCAGAAATACGCCGTATTAAAGATATAGTATGTGAAGATTCTAGAAGATATCAAATGTGGTCCTTACTCCAAGAAACTCCAATACGCCATATCTAATCCATTGGATACGTCGTATCGAACAGACTTCCAGACAGTATATATAGAAAACTCAAAAACAAGTGTTAAGTATGCTAAATCATATTCTCGATACCTAAACCACAAAAGTCGATTTTTAAAAGAGAAAAAGAATAGAAGAAGTCTTGCAACGCATCCCAATCCATAGAAGACAGCGTGTAATTTCTTATACTTTTGTAATCGTTTAGTTTTTGGTATCATTCGTTAACTCGGTTAGTTTACCTTGGCTAAAACAATTACTCTTGTCTTAATTATGATGTTTGAAGGCTAATACCTTCGGGTATTAGCCATTGTTATGAAAATCTGAATGTTTAGTTTTGTTTATATCTCGATTCCTTAATTTATCGTTGATTTATTGATTATGTTTATCGCATGATACATGTTTACGTGCTTAAGTATGCGACCTATCATTCAACTGGGTCTAGTTCTACATATTTAAAGCGCTGCAACTTCGGTGTTGTTTGGGCATAGGCTAAGAGTCCGGGATAGCTCTCCATATAGTAATGCGTATAGGTGGAACAAATAGGATCACTAATAACGTCCTGCTTGCCTGATTGAACTGGTTGTACCGTAGAAGGTAGTGGCTTAGTACTAACTAATAAGTTCTGATCATTGGTATAGTTTGGATTGTGGACTACAACCTAACACAAGTTACTGTTAAGCAGTAAGTGGGTAAAGTCTCACTGAGCTAGGGTTTGTACGACATATACGATGTCATCCACTAGATGATTTATAATCAATATATAAGGATGCTTTATGTGGACGCTTTAATTGTGACAAAATTAATGTGTCTAGGTCTTAGGATGAAGTCCCGCCTAAGTCTAAGAATGATATGCCTTTTCGAGATAAGTAATCATTGCACTGAATAAACAAACCAACTTCTAATCGGATTAATGATGACTAATACAGTTTTCTATCATAAGGCTCGACCGCTCTTTTATCTTTTGTTAATTTTCTTGCATGGGATAAAGTGCCTTGAATTGATTATAGTCACCAACCAAACCTGTGCCAGTCTCTCAGGCTGAAACCCCCTTTTTACCTGTTAGAATTAGGATTAGAACTAACATAGGATTAGCATAGGTTTGACTTAGATTAGAATTAACTTAGATTAGTAGAACCCAAAATATAATATAAATGAAGAGGATTTATACTCGCTTTTAGTGTTCGACATCTACTTACCCACGATCTTATCCACCGACCGGGTACACTGCCTGTTAAAGTGTTGTTTTTGGTTAAGTCGATAAAATATAAATTTAAAACTTGAATCATAAAAATATACACCACACAATGACACACCAAGTTTTTGGCGCCGCTGCCGGGAGTGAAAATTAATCTTGATTTTATTTTATGTTTTGGTTTTTAACATTAGATCTAACCCTTAGGAGTAGTGTTAATTAGATTAGTGTATATTCTTGTATATTCTGTATAGTTTGTATATTTGTTAGTTTAATTGTTTGGTTGTATATTTGTGTGTTTAATTTAATTATTTTGCTAATACACTGTTCTAGTAGATAACTCGATACGACGTATCCAATTGCATTGGATACGGCGTATCCAACTTTCTGTCCAATACAACGTATTCATTCAATCGATTAATACGGCGTATTCACTTCTATTGAATACGGCGTATCGATCAACTGGAACAGAATCAGAACCTTAGTTTTCATATTTGATTTCTGAGCTTAAATTTTTTTAAATCCTTATTAAGAACAAATCCTGCTGATATTTTTACTTGTGTCACAGGAAGTACTTATCAGAGCTAGTAGACTGAAGAAAATACCATAAGAAGTCATGGCAAAACTAATTTCAGAAAAATACATAAAAAAGGGTTAGACTAAATCAAATCTTTCTATCACCTGTAATGATATTAACATTGAACTCAGCAAAGAATTTTTGGAGGAATTACAAATGAATGCATACCACAGATGGATTGACGAAGACGTGATAGACCACATTGCTAACGTGCTTGAAATGATTGATTTAATCTACATTCCTGGTGTGGTTTCCCATCAACTATGATTGAAAGTCTTTCCTCTCTCACTAGCTGATAACGCACGACAATGGTGGATAAACAAGGGGGAAGGAAAAATCACCGTTTGGAAAGAACTTGTTGAGAAAAATTTTTGTAAATTTTATCCTCAATCATACGATGGAAAAGAAGAAATGTTGGACGAAGGATACAACTAGGGGATTGATCCACTCGAATTCATATCGCGAGTAAATTCGTCATTTGATAAACACATGAAAATGGAGGAAAGGACTAAAAATGTATTGTTCCATGCTTGGATGAATGGGAGTTGGAATAAGAGACGAATGGATGACAACATCTTGAGTAATAACAATACTACTACTGACTCGTTCTTCAAACCTTATCTATAGCATAAGGTTGTTATAAAGACAACAGCTGTATAAATTAAATACATCAAATAAGAATATAGATATATATGTTTCTAACCTAACATATGCTGAGAATTTGGAGTTCTGTTTTGAGGTACGAAAGATGAAGGACGTGATGCAACATTAGTTGCTTTATGTGGCATAAGTGAGATACGCCTTGTAGTACTTGTGCCATCATTTGTGGGTTGCCTTGCATTATCCTTAAGTAATTGATTTATTCCTAATATATTAACCACAAGATTAAGCATGTATCACAAAAGAAGTAGCAAATCAAACTTTGAGGTTATAAGAGTATATGATTAAACACTATAACTATGAAAATATAAGGATATATATGTCACCTAATTATGACTGACACATTGCAGCTGCAGTTTGTCTAAATGGAGTTCCCGCATTGGCAAATAATGGAGATAATTGATTTGAAAAAGCGTTCCGACTTTGTGTGGGGAATATGGTGTTAGATGTTCTAGAGTTTGATCCTAATTACATATACATAATTCATCTTACTATTATAAACAGGAAAAAAAAGTATACATTATTTAGTCAACATATGTACAATATTACCTTGAAAAAAAGTTGAACTTGAACTTCTTGTTAATTGGCCAGTGTTTGGAATAGTATTAAATCTTTGACGCAAAACTACACACAATCATAGTATGTTGTCATAAATTTAATAAATAATCCTTTCTAAAGAAGTACGTAATAAAAGTAGGTGTTTTAAGTTACTAACATAATACGCAACTTACAGTTAGTAATGTTAAAAAGCGGTCGTCTATTGTGAGTTATTGGTTGCCTCATTGTAGAATGAGTAGATGCACATATTAGGTAAAACCGAATTTTGAATATTAACAAAAATGACCATGTTAAACAGTTTGTAGCTTTAATGATTTACGATTTCAAATACTATATGTAGTTATTATTACAATGAAGATGCGTTGACAACATATCTAATATTAACATATAATATGTTTTTATACCTGGAAGCTTGTTTGCTTGTGTATAAGATGCGTTCGAAGATGATAACGTTAGCAAACTTTCATTTAGCGGATCATCTAATGAATACAAATAAAAACATTACACAGAATATCAAACAACATTCATTATACGTAATCATTGTGTATATAGAAACATACAATTGAGTATTTCTGCCAAAGAAACTCTTTTTTTTAACTCTCAGCAATTCTGACAAAGGAATTGATACGGATCAAGGAGGAAGCCCACTTAGCCCAACCCAAGCTGAGCCCACTGAAAGTGGCTAGGGTCGGCTAAATGTTTTGAAGATCCAATCCAACCGAAACTTCCAAGTTATTTATTTTAGTCAAAGTCAAATATGCGTAGTCAATAAAGGCTGTTATGAAAACATTTCTAATTATAATTAAATTACATGTTTAGTAATAGGATAAGTTTAAATCAATCTATATTTAGATTGATTCTTATTGTCCTATAAATATCAAGACTATTTTCCCCCCCCCCCCCCCCCCACCCCTTTGTATAGGGTATGTTTTTAAGAATTGAATAAAGAATTTCCTTCATCGAAACAGTTTTTAGTTCTGATTCATTCGGTTGCCTGAGAACCAACGCCGTCGATTTTACTTGTTGGCCAAGAACGATAGGCCGCTAGGGTTTTATCGCCTAGGTTTAATCCTTTTACCCACTCGTAAACGATCCTGTATCATTGTGAGATTCAGAGCACATGGTAATCTTAAGGATGTCGGGGACGCAGATCATCACGCCAAAGGCTGTAGATTCGCCGCCAGAGGCAACAGGCATGACGACATGATCCTCGCGATGTCGAGATTGAAAGACTTCGTCAACGGGTTCGTGAACTTGAAATCAATCCGTTCGATAGATACGAAAGACAGTATGAAGACACATCAACCGACTCAACGTCGAAGAATATGGAAAAACGAAAGTAGTGAATTTCGAAAATATTTTTCACCATCGACATCCGCGCCATCGGGCCCCTTTCCAACGACGACTCGTCGGCCATCCTAGCACCACCAAATGACTGATCTGATCCGCTCCTTGGTATTCCGATCAGAAATCCCAGAATTTGAAGGACGTTTATGCCCGGATGATTTTCTTGATTGGTTACGCACAGTGGACCGTAATTTGATCTTCGTGGACCACACCAAGATCATATCAAGGTAAAGACCGACTGCCTATTCGATTAAAAAAGTCTGCTTCTTTATGGTGGGATCATGTGCAAAATCAACGGTACCGGAAAGGTAAACATCGGGTTGAATCGTGGGACAAGATGAAAGCGCCTAAAAAAAAATTTCTTGCCCGTGACTCACAAGCAAGATTCATATCTGGAGTTTCACAACCTCAAACAACAACCACTACGTAGAGTAATTTATTTCTGAGTTTGGAACGAGTTCGTAGCGTTGTGGCGTAGAGAAAACGAAAGAACACACTATTTCACGTTTTTCTGGGTGGTCTTCGTACGTGATATCTCTGATGGTTGTTTATTTGCACACTATTACTCGTTTCATGATGTTTGTAGGTTGGCACTCAAAGTGGAAAAACAGCTATTGGCAAAACAGAAAACAACAACTCGTTTTGGCTCTTCTAGCCGTGCACCACAATCGGCTACAGGCCCTGTTCGGGTCGGCCCAATCAAAGCCGAACCACCAGCCCTTATCGGCGTCTCACCAACTCCAACAACCTCCTCACTCCGTTGTTTTAAATGTCAAGGAATAGGTCACTTAAAGAGGGATTGTCCAAATAAAACAAGTTCCTCACACTTATTAGATGAAGTTGATCCACTTTATGTACACCAAGACGAGGCCGAGACTGAAGTTGTTTACCCTGATCGGGGTGAGCTCCTTGTTACCCGCCGATTGCTTAACACTGCTGTCCTTGATCAAGATGACGATACCACGTGGCTCCGAACTAATATTTTTCGTACTCAATGCACAGCTAAGGGTAAGGTTTGCACTGTAATTATTGATGGCGGAAGTTGTGAGAATATGGTGTCTACCACCATGGTTAAAAAATTGGGTCTTCCAATACAGAATCATCCAGACCCATCTCAACTTACTTGGCCCAAATTGGCTAGAGATGTGCAAAAAGTTATTAACCGTTGTCGTGTGTGCCATATAGCCAAGACGCAGCACACTAATCAGGGTCTTTATACTCCCTTACCTACGCCCTGAATGTTCCGTTGGGAAAATCGTTAGTTATTGATTTTGTCCTTGGCCTGCTTTAACATCAACGCAAGAAAAATCCCATCATGGTAGCTCGACTATATTTTGCCAAAATAGTGCGCTTACATGGTGTGCCGAGATCTATCACTTCTGACCGAGACGTTAAGTTTGTTAGCCATTTCTGGCGTACATTGTGGAAGCGATTGGGGGCTAAGCTTAATTTTAGTAGTTCACACCATCCTCAAACGGATGGACAAACCGAGGTGACCAATAGAAGTCTTGGAAGTTTACTTCTTTGTTTGGTGGGTGATAAACCGTAACAGTGGAATGTGCTTACCACAGGCTGAGTTCTCATATAAGCGGTCCAATCATAGCTCTAAACGGGCCTAGTCCAATCTTGTTTTTATAGAACGCAATCCTTTTACTCCTCTTGATTTGGCTCCTATGGTGGATGATGGTTCAGTTAGTGCCGAAGGGGACGAGCGTGCCCGCCAGATTAAAGAGTTACATGCACAGGTTCGCGAGCAAATCATAAAGCACAATCTACAATACCAAACTCGTGCGAACAAGCATCGTAAGCAGGTCCTTTTTGAAGAAGGCGATCTTGTGTGGATACATTTGAGACATGCCCGGTTTCCCCAGGGTCGTTTTGGTAAACTCAACCCGCGCGCCGATGGTCCGTTTCGTATCTTGAAGAAAATTAATGATAATGCGTACAAGGTGGAATTGCCAGGTCACTATGGTGTTTCTAGTACTTTTAATGTTGCTGACCTCTCTCCGTATACGCCCGATGCTGACTTTGATGATGACTCGGGGTCGAGTCGTTTTTTTAGAGGGGAGGCGATGATACGGATTCAGGACGAAGTCCCACTTAGCCCAACCCAAGCTGAGCCCACTGAAAGTGGCTAGGTCGGCTACTGTTATGAATGATCAATCCAACGAAACTTCTAGTTCTTTATTTATCAAAGTCAAATATAGGTAGTCAAAAGGCAGTTATGAAAACAATTAATTTACAATTAATAACAAGTTAGAATAGAAAGTAAATCAATCTATATTTAGATGATTCTTATTGTCCTATAAATATCGAGACTATTCTTTGTATTGGGAGATGTTTTTAAGAATTGAATAAAGAATTTCTCTCGAAACAGTTTTGTTTCTTGTTCATTCGGTTGGCCGGAGAACAACGCCGTCGATTGTTACTTGGTTGGCCAAGAACGATTGCCGCTAGGGTTACACCTAGGTTTATCCTTTTTACCCACTCGTATACGAATCCGTATCAGGAATTATTTGGTTAGAATGTTGAGGTGCAACCACTTTATCTGGCGTAGGGACATTTTGGTATGATTGTTGCGTCTTTTGATTGGACAACATCTTTTGTTTATGTTTTCTTGAATCTTTTTAATTGTTTTCAGCCATAGTAATTGTGTAGTACCACTACTTTAATTAAACACGGAATATGTAAGTTTGAAGGTGTGAGGCTAACATTTTATGTAACACGCACTATGTTGATATAAATTGTGTAATGAGATACAATATATAAGGATGCCTGTTAATGTGATTGCAAATTAAAATTTTGGAAACTATTGTTTGAATTAGTGAGAATCAGTCAACATAAGGATTTGATCATAATTGTTTTATTTAACATTTGATAGGTCTTGTTTATCTTGAATCATACATAATCAATCATGAAAGCTTAGAGAGAATAGTAGAGGAAGGCAAGTATTTAATTTTCAAATATTATAAAATGGAGGGAAAAAGGAAAAGATTATTACAAGGCTTACCCTTCTAATGGTGATTATGAGGGGTATTTATAGGAGAGGGAAGGAAGCTCCCCTTCCTTTATTTTTCTAATGTTTCACTTCTAGTCCCTATACTTTGGTAATTATGCTATTTCTTTCTTTTAGCATAATAAACCTTATTACAAGCTACTTTATTCTTAACAAAATAAAGACTAATGACTAAATATAATTAAACCACATAATCGGCACTTTTTATGAACCTAACAATCTCCCCCTAAGGGTTGATTATTCTGGGCGTTCCCTTCGTGGTCCAAGTGGTCTTCTATTCACATACATCTCCCATCTTCTCATCTAGTTGCAATACTTCAATTTCTTCTTTAAACAATTTTAGATACTCAACCTCATCTTCGTTGAGATCTCTTTGTATATAGCCATAATTAACATCATTATTGTAACTCTTTAGACCTTCTATTACTATGTTTAGTGTTGCATCACAAAACTTATGAATCTCTGAATGTCTCATCACCCTTTTCTCTTTTTTGCTATTCTTGTATATTATTCCATGCACGGGCTCATAGATGATGGAGAACATTTTGTTCTTTTCAATTCCTGGAAAAGATATTGTTGGTTCAGTAAGATTAACTTTATGTTGATAACTTTCTATTCCAAGTTGAAAATCATGCACTCTTTCCCATATCACTGAACTTCTGATGAAAACTAATAACGACCACAGCAGACCTGTTTCTGTATAATTAGGTACCTTGCCATTCATGATCAACAAGTACATATCCTCAATATCATTCTTATTGAGATTCTTATAATCAGGCTCGGTAATTGACAATATTTTTTATTATACACAATGCACTCATTAGCTCTTCTTGAACTTTTCTGTCATAAACTTGTGTTATGGACCAATTCTAGTACGTCTTGATAAACTTGATGATCTTTGTTTCGAATAAATCACTTCCTTTGGTTTTCCAGGCTCTTTCTGTTTCCTTATGTAGAAGATCTTTGCATGAGGGTTCTTCCAATTTTCAACACCATATCGAGCATAAGGATTAAATTTCTTAACATACTTATTCACCCATCTAGAAGTTCATTCTTTGATATCATCATCATTAAAGATAATTGCAGAAAACTTGTGAAGTGACAATACTCTCTTCTCAGGCCCTGAACTTCCTTTCTTCAGATACAAAAGGTCTTGATTTATAAGAGATATTGGTGGAGCTTCAGGATCTCTTTGACAACTTTGAACTAGAGGTGTGGCCTTTTATGGATGCGGAGAAACAAGGATTTCCTTTCTACTTTACTAAACAATGTTACTTTTCAGGAAATTATTCATCTGATCAATGTGATATTGATGCTCATCTCCTGAAGTACATCTTTGTCACAACATCTCATCAACCATTTTCTTTAATTTTGCTTCATCAATTATCAGTGATACTTCTTCCATAATATCTTGTGACATTTGCTTTGTTGGTATTTCATCATCATCTGAAGCATAAGACTCAGTCCAAAAATCATAATGGTCTTTTTGCTCTTGATTTCCTGAAGTTGATGGACCTTGTTCATTTTCATTGACCTGTCTAGACGATGACTCTCCAGACACATATGCTTCATACTCAGAAGTCTTCTGTCGCTTTGCACGATTCTCCCCCTAGGGATGAGCATCATTATGAGGATCGTCCTGATCTCTTAGGCAAACGACAGAAGATCTACATGTAGTTTGTGGTACCTGAAGACTCTCAAACTTCATCTGAAGTGCTAGCCATATTGCTATGTCTTGTTGCTGCAACTGACGGAGGATTGGCTTGCATTGAGAGATACAGTTGATATGTTGTTCTGGAACAAAGGATGTTTGTGATTGAACTGGTATGACTATGGTAAGTTATTTGTCCAGACAATATAAACTTCTTACTAACGCATCAACTTGAGAGAATGTGATTTTCATTAGCTTTTCTGAAATTTGTGAGGAGTATTTCAGATGTATATTCCACGCTCTTGGTAAAATAGCTTTAGTAATCATCCGTTCCAATCTCTTCTTTAGTATTTAGTCTTTCCAGATCAGCCCTTCACAACATATACTGGGAACTTGATCTCGAACCTGCTCAGGAAACTTGCTTTTTTAAAACTTATCCTTATATGCGTATTCTACCATAGTGGGTAATGATTAGACCATTACTTCTTGGAGATGATCGCAAGAGTATCAAATGAGCTTCCTTGACAGAAATCCTTTGCTTTCAGAGTCAAAACAATATTTTTTTGGGTTAATTTAACGTCCTTGTATACTCCTGAAAAGAAATTCTGTTCGGTTTAATGATGCAGGTTTGGGCTTTGAATATTTAGAGTTGGTTTGTTTTAGATAAGTTGGTGATGGGTGATCTTGATGATGGTGTAGTTTTAGTATCAGTTACCGTCAATTCCTGGAGTTTTTCAGTATCCAAAGATACAAGATCAGTATGAATCCTAGGAGATCTAATTAGTGTAGGG
Organism: Tanacetum coccineum; assembly: GCA_026074375.1. Classification (NCBI taxonomy): domain Eukaryota; kingdom Viridiplantae; phylum Streptophyta; class Magnoliopsida; order Asterales; family Asteraceae; genus Tanacetum; species Tanacetum coccineum. Next base: position 9,072 of record BQNB010046253.1, on the reverse strand, counting down.
AATGGTGTACTCCTAGACTCCTCTATAATCTTCCCATTCTCCCTTCGCTTTAATTCATACACTTCATCAGTTATTTCTTCCTCCTCTTTATTAACATTCACAGGTATGACAAATCATAGTATTTCCCTCTTCATCATTAGTGATCTCCACCTCCGGACTTTCCTTATCACTCCTGGGCTCTAACCTAGTGCCGAGAATCTTTGATTCATCATTCCTAGGGAGTAAACTATCATCAATAACATTCTCTGATCCTTCCACCATCTTTTCAATCTCTACGGACGCCAAGTGCTCTTTGACCAGTTCCACATTTTCTCTAGCTTCTTGCTCTTCTCGACTTTTGTGCTCAGCAAGACTTACTTGTAATGTGTCTTGTAAAATCATTTCATCTGCTTTATCAACAGTTGGCACTAGAGCTGGTGGAGTAAGACGTGTGGATCTCCTTTCAGGAAGACGAAAACGAATCACAGTTGATCGTTTTGGAGCACTTGACTCTGCTTTATCCATTTATTTTTTTTTTTTTTTTTTTTTTTTTTTTTTTTTTTTTTTTTTTTTTTTTTTTTTTTTTTTTTTTTTTTTTTTTTTTTTTTTTTTTTTTTTTAACCCTATTTTTTGGGTTAGGTGACCTAGGGATGCTAAGTGTCTTATGCGTTCCTTGGGTAGACTCAGTCGGCTGTGACCGAGTCAGAGGAACATCTAACCCAAACACCTCCGCATACATCCGATAATGCTCCGTGTGCTTCATTTCTTCTGAAATCATCCAATCTGGAATTTGCATTCCAACTTTGTCTTTGTATCTCCCTGAATTAAAGATATTTTTCATTATATCATCATCTTTCAGGTTGTGATACCTGCCTCGAGCACGTCTTGAAATTTCAGGGTAACTAGTCATGTAATGACTAATGACGATCTTTGTAAATCTTGGATAAGGGATCGAAGATGTTGGATGATGAAGAGAATAGTAAAGTCCTTCTTATAATAGCTCCGCATAATCCACATGTATATTATTAACAAAGCAATACATCATTTTCATTATCTGCAATGGCGGTTGATCCCATCCAGTGACACGTGTTGTCAAGCATTTTGAAAATATCTTGCATAACGTTTGCCATGGCTGCAGATTACCAGTTGTCGTAAAGCTTGATGATGTCTTTAGCTCCATTGTAAAGCCCAATTGTTGTTTAAAGAATGGAACCATGTCTAAAAATGATGGTGGTGTCACAAAGCTATCATGATTGTCGGCATTTGCTTGTGTGTTAGGTTTATGAAAAAGACTCGGTCACCTCGTATATTATCTAGAATAGCATAGCTCGTAGTTTAATCGTTAGTGTATGAATTATGGTGTTGGGCCGGGTCTTTACCCACATGTTAGCCCACTCCATAGCCCACTTAGGGCACTTAAACTCTTGTATTTAAACACCCTTTCTAGCCATGGGAAGGGTTGGTTGTTCATAGTATTACAAACACACACTAAGTGATTTTCTCTTACTAGAACTTCCCATTTTCTCTCTCTAGAATCGGCCAACCATCATTCCGAGGCTTGTGTTATGATATCCAATATACTACAATTAATTGTTAGGTTTACAAAAAAGACTCGGTCACCCCGTGTATTATCTAGAATAGCATAGCTCGTAGTTTAATCGTTAGCGTATGAATTATGGTGTTGGGTCGGGTCTTTACCCATATGTTAGCCCACTCCATAGCCCACTTAGGGCACTTAAACTCTTGTATTTAAACACCCTTTCCAGCCATAGGAAGGGTTGGTTGTTCATAGTATTACAAACACACACTAAGTGATTTTCTCTCACTAAAACTCCTTATTTTCTCTCTCTAGAATCGGCCAACCATCATTCCTTGGCATATGTTATGAATCCAATTATACAATTGGTATCAGAGCCCATCGGGATGATTCCCATAGTTTGTATTGTGCGTTTTCTCTTGGGAAGATTTGATCAAAAATTTAGTTTTTGAAGGTTTATGGTTTTCTCATTGGCTTTATTTGATTCTCACGTTTGTGGTGTTAAAGTTAGTGTTTTTAGTGTAGTTTTAACCTTCTAGTACCAAGTTGTGCAAGAAAATCCAAGCTCAAACGTTCAAAAGGTTGATTTTTGTGAGTTTGAAGCTTTTCTGGAAACTGCATTTGGTCTCCTAGAGACATGTCTTAGTGCGTTTTGTCTCTACGTTTGTTGAGATAGTACTCTGTGTTTGTATCTAGTGAGGAATAGTAGTTGCGTTTGTCAGTTGCGTTTTGTGTACTGCGGGGGGGGCTTTGGTTATTTCTTCAAGTTGTGTTTTGTATGTTGCGTTTATATCTCAAGTTGAAGGGACCCTTATTGGCGTGTAGATAGGAGAAACTCTGCCCAATTAATTTCTTGATTGCGTTTTTGTCTCAAGAGTTGATTGCGTTTTGCCCAAGATACGTCAATGCCTTTTGTCTCCTTCTCATTGATTTTGTGTCCTGCGGTTCTTGTCCCACGTTGAAGACCTGATTGGTTTTGGTGAAAGATTCTCTGGCAAAAAAATTTCCTTCATGCGTTTTGTATTGCTTCTTGACTGCGTTGTTTAGGACCACCTCACTGAGTTTTGTCTAATCCCAACATGGGGATTTGTCTGATTTCTTGACTATGACTTGTCTAGATCTCGACTGTGACTTGTCGTAATTGCATTTCGCAACTTATTTAAACCAAACCAAATCACAACTCAAAAAAAACCATATCACCTTTATCAACAAACAATCATCACTTTTTAACATATACAATCACTAATTCATTTACGATCCAAAGTTTATCCATAACACAAACAATCAATCATGTCTAGTAATTCTAATGATATTCAAGCGACCGGTTCCGATACCCGCCCTCCTATACTTGATAGGACTGATTACGAATCATGGTCACAAAGAATCCAGTTGTATTGTATAGGAAAGGAAAATAGAGTTTACATTCTTTAGTCGATTGATCAAGGTCCATTTCAGCTTGGAGTCACCAGGGACACACTAGGTACCACACCTGAAGAGGGTGTTCTTCTTGGACCAGAAAGGGCTCGAACTTATGATGATCTTAATGACAATGAAAAGAAACGATTCGATGCCGATGTCCGTGCAACCAACATTGTACTTCAAGGATTACCCAAAGACATCTACAAGCTGATCAATCACAACATTGAAGCAAAATCAATATGGGACAATGTCAAAATGCTTCTCGCGGGATCTGAACTCACCAAAGAAGATATGAGATCTAGTTGTATGATGAATTTGAAAACTTCAAGTTGCTTCTAGTGAAAATACAATGAGTACTATGTCGGTTCCACAAGCTTGTTAATGATATGAGGAATATCAGGATGACTATGCCTAACATTCAACTAAACTCCAAGTTTGTCAACAACAAGTCTCCTGAATGGGATAGATTTGTCATAGCAGTTAAACTGAACAAAGGTCTGAAAGAGACAAATCATGAACAGCTGTATGCATACTTGAAACAACATGAGAAGCATGTTGCACAAGATCGACTGATAATTGAAAGAATCACTCCACCCACTAATGATCCGCTTGCCTTTGTCTCAAGTGTGCAACCCTACTCCCAACCATCACAGAGTCAGTCTCTTCAATATCAATCATCCACAACACCTTCTCAGTCTTAAAATGTCCAATCAATGACATATCCACAATTTGTTGAACCATCATCACTTTAACACTAGATACCCCAATCTGATGTATATTCCTTACATCCTCACCAAACATTTGCCAATATCACCCCCTCATCATTAAGAAGCACACCCTCCCGCATAAAAACAACCAACTTCGAACCTCATCTAACACCCGAAATCAAGCAACTATTCAGGAAGGTTAGATCGTGGTTCAGAATGTTCAAGGACAACATAATCAGAATCAGAGGTACTTTGCTCGGGGAAATGGTGCAGCAGGTTTTGGAGGTACACAGAATAGAGCTAGGAATGCTAATGCATGTCAGGGAAAGCCTATCAAGTGGTATAACTGTAATGGGATAGGGCATATTGCACGAAACTGCACTCAGCTGAAGCGTCCACAGAATTCTGATTACTTTAAGGACAAGATGCTGCTGATGCAAGCCAAAGAGAATAGAGCAGTTTTGGATGAAGAAGATTTACTCTTTCTGGTTGGAGAACAACCCAACACTTTTGATGTTGATGTGGATAACCAACCGGTCTTGGTTTAGCTCGGAATGAAGTAACAATTCCTCGGCAGATAGTGATGCTTTTGATCATCAGTGTTGATGATGAACTCATACTGCTAGTCTATCTTCAAATTTTTGTGGGGGGGGGGGGGGAGGGGGGGGGGGGGGGTGGGGGGGGGGGGGGGGGGGGGGGGGGGGGGGGGGGGGGGTGGGGGGGGGGGGGGGGGGGGGGGGCGGGGGGGGGGGGGGGGGGGGAGGGGGGGGGGGGGGGGGGGGAAGGGGGGGGGGGGGGGGGGTGGGGGGGGGGGTGGGGGGGGGGGGGGGGGGGGGGTGGGGGGGGGGGGGGGGGAGGGGGGGGGTGGGGGCAATCTGTACATCAGCTGGGCCTATTTAATCTACAAGCTAGCTCATCCGATGCATCAATATTTCTGAGTTATAACCTGATCTAGAAAATTGCCTCAATGTTTGTGCTAGTGAGAATGATCAGGTCGAGCATGAGATTTATAGCAAAGTACAACTGTCAAATCTTTTTGGACTAAATAAATGCTGATAATAGGTAATAGTAGATGTTATCCCATTATGAACAAATATCTGACCACCAAAGGCAGTCCTGTTGTACCAGTTGTGCATCTTCTGCTACACATACTGCATCTGTGTTGATTGATAATAGTGTGCACACTCATAGTGTACCGTTAGTAACTAAACTAGCATTTTATATAAGGAACATGTTGCCATATATGAAACAATGCTTTTTCTGAACTTACTGAACGGGAAACAGAGAACTGGATGAATCAAATGGTATATATACTTATACTATAGATCGTAATCGAATGGGAAGAAAAACTAAAACAGGAAGCTACATATCCTTATGCCTACAGCATTAACCACTCGATTAAAAAGCTAACGGTAATACAAGAAAATGTAAATACTTTACAACGACTTTTAAGCAAAGAGAGTCTCAACGTCTGTTATTTATGAACTGATTTGTCAAACCTGAGAAAGTCAAAGGTATAAACTTGAAAATAACCGTTTATCACGCACAAGATCTATCCATTCAAGCTGTTTCTCATGATGTTGAAACCTTAAAAGTTGTATGAACGATATTGGTATTAGCCATTAGTGTGCGCAGAAACCTTTTTACCTTCGAAATGGACAATAGGGGCTCACCACATACTTTATGATGGTAAGATTATTAATCGGACAATGAACCCTATAATGTCCCTCATCTGAGGAAGACCTAGAGTTTGCCGAGTTACTAGGCAGACAATGCATGAGGAATGACATGACCCCGTGAGTGTGGAAAAGAGGATTAAGGGCATACCTCCTATTGTTCAAAGAGAACTTCCTCGCAACTTTCACACCACAGTCCACAACTAAACCCTGAACAAGTATTTGGTCCAATAGATCTAGAAAAAAGTTAAGCCGAAGAGTAAAGGCAAATTCCCCACCATTGCCAGTTTTAACAACCTACGGCTGTGTATCCTCCCATATCCTATCCATTGGTTTTCCCCCGAACGACTTCCAACCACAAGCTCAAGTAAATATTGGTCCTATATGTAATTACTCTAACTTTTTGGGGCTTTGAAATAAGACCTGTAAGAATAGAATATACACCAACGGGAGATAACTAAGGGGGAAAGGGTTTGAGAAAATCTAAACGGTGCATACTTTACACGGAAGTAATTCCATTTTTTCATATACTCAAAGAAACATTTAACAGTGTCAAAAATACACTTGTCACTGAAGGTTTTAGAGCAATGAAAGTAGTTTTTTAAAATATGGTAACGCGAAAAGTGGGACCAGAATTGCTATAGAAAAAAAAATGGGGGAGATTGTAAACGTAAAAATTCCTCATCACAAATGTGAACTTAATTGCTGAAATGCTTGTCCAATAGATGTGTTTTTAATGCAACTGATTCGGTATTAAATGTGTCTCTAGATTTTCTGACATGCATATGCTTTCACTATTTGCTCAAAAAGTTTCTATTGCCGAACTTGAATTGAAATTTTAATCTGAGAAACAAGATTCATAATGATGATCATGACTAATGATTAAAACATTATTACACAAAACTTGAAGTTGAAACTACTTCGACTTACAATTAAAGTATCAAATCTCAAAGATCGTTTTGGAACAAAAAACCAGTGTCGTCTTCGGATTGCTCCCTTTATTTGATTCACTGTTTGTGTCAGAAAAAAACCTAATGAATAGATTCAAAGTCGAGGGCAATTCGGATTATGAATTAAAGGAGGAAAAATCTTCTCGCTTAACAAGAAAAATAGTGATGCAGATCCCGTTTTGACCTTAAGGCCGTTAGTTTCTCTTAAACAAAGATTTAATGCAAAGCTCAATGCCCTTACGACTCTCAAAGAACGCTTTAGGGTGAAAATGCAAAAGTTAAGAACATTTTAAGGAATATTTTATGTATTCAAATAAAATAATGCTATTCCGTGCCAAAATATACTGACCAGAACAATCTTCGTTATTTGAAATGGAAACTTAAGGCTCAATTAAGATAATTCAAATGTGTCAATACTGATAGTAAACCTATAGTCATTGGCTTTTCCCCTCGGGGTTTTTTATTAGATTTTTATCCTATAGATGTTGAACCAATTCCTCCTCGACACAAGAATAATCAGGAAGTGCATCTACACTATATCAAACACCTTAAAGAAAGTGTAGAAACCCTTCGCGAAATAGTAGAGGACGTTAAGGTGAAAAGACCATTGGATACCTCTCTTGCATCTCGCTTGCGTTACAATAATACACTCCAGAGCTGTTAGAATATTGTCATATGGCTACGGGTCCTAAAGACTTTAGCCCTCGCGAATAATAAATGCCTCTACCACTTAACTTAGGTAAAATCGATGTTAAGTTTGTCGAACCATGTAAAACCTCAACTCATAACACATCAGCACAAGTTGAGCACCAGAAAATAAATTTAACTAATGCACCTGGAATTCCCTCTACGGGAGTAAAAGGTACCTCTGCAGCTTGCATGTCAAAGCCTAGGAGCAATACAAAGAAAGATAGGACCTTGCCAACTAAAAGTGCTGTAAAAAGTAGAAAGCCCATTATAGGGATGAAAAGTCAAAGGAGAAACATAAGAATCGTGTTGATTATCATATTAGCTATAAGCGTACTGTAATTAATTAAATTTAAATACTCTTGCCAAAACTTGTAAAAATATGCTTAATTTCTGTTAATCATGATTAATGTGTTGTGCATTCTGAGATGTTTGGGAAGCAATCCCCTGCCACTAAAGTGTGGTGGGTTAATCAAGTTAAGCAAGTTTGGCAGGCCACAGGGAAATTGTTTACCACTATCGGTCATCAGTGGCGGCCCACTGGCAGATTATTACCTTTAAGAGATCAGTGCCCTTTAACTAGGAATACTCCACCTAAAGTCTTGACTACAAAACAATGGAAGCCCACTGGTAGACTTCTCCCGTTAGAAAGACAGTGCCCTTTAGTTAGGTCTACTGCTCTTAAGAGTGACTGTATGCCAGCTGACCCACATGAAACTATTCCTCCTGTAGCATATAATCTTGCTTGCACTAACCAACCAGACCCCAACTGCAATTGGGGATCCAATGTATTTAAATCTCCATTTTTGCCTTTGTTCCAATGCAGGTTGTACAGATCGTTCTCTGGTATTTGGACTCAGGCTGCTCAAAACATATGACTGGAGATCGGTTACGGCTCAGGAATTTTGTGAAAAAGTTTATCGAGACTGTTCGATTTGGAAACAATCATTTTGGTGCAATTATAGGTTATGGAGATTATGTCATTGGTGACAGTGTAATTTCCAGGGTATATTATGTAGAAGGACTTGGACATAACCTTTTCTTTGTCGGTCAATTTTATGATTTAAATCTTGAAGTTGCCTTCAGAAAGCACACGTGTTTCGTCAGATACTTAGATGGTGTCGACCTTATTAAAGGAAGTCGTGGCACGAACTTATACACCATTTTTGTTGAAGACATGATGAGGTCCTCTCCCATTTGCTTACTGTCTAAAGCCTCAAAGAACAAGTCCTGGTTGTGGCATCGTTGTTTGAATCATTTAAACTTTGGTACTTTAAATGATCTTGCTCGTAAAGATCTTGTTAGAGGCTTACCTCGGTATATATGTTCTGCATGCCAATTTGGAAAGAGCAGGAAAGCTACCCACAAACCCAAGACGATTAACACCATTATGGAAGTTCTACACACCCTTCACATGGATTTATGCGGTCCGCTAAGAGTGCAGAGTATTAATGGGAAGAAATACATTCTAGTAATAGTCGATGATTACTCCAAGTTTACATGGGTGAAGTTTTTAAGATCCAAGGATGAAACTCCTGCTTCCGTAATCAACCTATTAAAACAACTTCAAGTTGGTCTCAACAAAACTGTGAGGTTCGAACAGACTGATAATGGCACCGAATTTGTTAATAAAGACTTGTCTGATTATTATGAAAGCGTTGGCATTACCCACAAGAAGACTGTTCTGAGAACTCCTCAACAAAATGGCGTTGTCGAACGATGAAACCGCACTCTTGTTGAAGCTGCAAGGACTATGCTGATCTTCTTTAAGGCTCCATTGTTTCTTTGGGCAGAAGCTGTAGCTACTGCCTATTACACCCAAAACCGATCCCTCATACATACTCTTCACGATAAAACCCCATATGAACTTGTGCATGACAAGAAATCGGATCTTTTGTTTCTTCATGTTTTTGTGGCTCTCTACTACCCAACAAACGACAGTGAAGATCTTGGTAAATTGAAAGCTAAAGCAGACATTGGGTTCTTTGTCGGTTACGCACCAAACAAGAAGGGTTACCGAATTTACAACAAACGTACCTGTTAGATATGAGTAAAAGACTCGGTCACCCCGTATATTTATTGTTTATAATAGTTTGTAGTTTAATCTTTAATCGTAT
>BQNB010046252.1:17537-43815 GCA_026074375.1 Tanacetum coccineum | reverse complement strand
GCTAAATATCTATGTAACTATTTTTTTTAACTAAATGGTGTAATTCAGGTCAATCCGAAAACCGAATCGAATTCAAATTTGGTTTTCGGTTCGGTTCGGTTGAATTATAGTTCGGTTCGGTTTGTCCCAAAAAAAAATTTAACCAAACTAATTGAATAACCCGATAACCGAACCGATCTTACACCCCTATCTAGTTCTGTGCGTACTACTGTTACTAAACTCACAAAAAATATTGTAGAGATTATATACATATAGGTGGAACAAGCGTAGTTGCCCGCGCGTTGCTGCGGGGCGGTGTTTATTTTATCATAGATTTTTATGAGATTTGGGTAAATATGTGTTATGCATGACTGCCCGCGCGTTGATGCGAGGTGTTAATTTTTTTTCTTTTTTGTATTTTGTGCGACTTTTTTTTCCTGTCTTATGTTTAACAGTTTTTTATATATGGGCTTATGTGTTGGGCGTCATGTCGTGGGTATTTTTTGATCTGAATAAATCAATACTTTTGTAAAAAAATTTCTTATTTTGTGCTGAGCAATTTTTTATTTTATTTTTTATTTTGTGCTATAGTTTCTTTTTTTTATATGGGCTTATGTGTTTGGTCTCATGTGTTTAGTCTCATGTCGTGGATATTTTTTGATATGAATAAATAAGTACTTTTGTAATTTTGTTTCCTATTTTGTGCCGAGCAATTTTTTTTCAAGTTGCCTAGTTAAAGAAAAAGAAAAACCAAAAAAAAAGTCATATGGGCTGGCCCAAAGTGAGAGCCCAATGGGCCAAGCACTGTAGCGTGTGGAATAAAACTACGTCGTTTTATTCTACGCGAGACATTATTTTTTTTATTTTGTGTGGTTTTATTTTTTCGGCCTCATGTTTAATAGTTTGTTTTTTTTCTTATATGGGCTTATGTGTGGGGCTTATGTTTAAAAGTTTCTTTTTTTGGCTATACGGGTTTTTTTTAATATAATTTTATGGGAACATGGGCTTTAAATGAGAATCGCGCGTTACTGCAGGGCGTTTTTTAATGTATTTGTGCGGGTTTATTTTTTCGGTTCATGTTTACTAGTGCTGGTTATTTTGCGTTAAACTTGTTATTTTTATTTCTTTTCTATTTTTTATTTGTGCGGGTTTATTTTTTCGGTCTCATGTTTAATAGTTTGTTTTTTTTTATATGGGTTTATGTGTTGGGCCTCAAGTTGCGAGTATTTTTTTATCTGAATAAGTCAATATTTTTGTAGTTTTTTTTTTCTATTTTATGCCGAGCGGTTTTTTTTACATTGCCTAAAAAAGTGACTATCTAAACTATAAAAAAAAAAGAAGGCGCAATGGGAGGCCCAAATTGGGAGCCCTCATCCTCATGTTTAATAGTTTGTTTTTTTTTCTTATATGGGCTTATGTGTGGGGCTCATGTTTAAAGGTTTCTTTTTTTGGCTATACGAGTTTTTTTTAAATATAATTTTATGGGAACATGGCGTTTTTTTATTGTATTATGTGTGGGTTTATTTTTTCGGTCTCATGTTTAATAGTGCGGGTTAATTTTTGCGTTAAATTTTATTTTATTCTTTTCTATTTTTTCTTTTTTTTTTTTTTTTTATTTTTTTTTCTTTGTTGCGGATTTATTTTTTTCGGGGTCTCATGTTTAATAGTTTGTTTTTTTATATATGGGCTTATGTGTTGGGTCTCATGTCGGGGGTATTTTTTTATCTTCATAGTCAATATTTTTGTAATTTTTTTTTCCTATTTTGTGTCGAGCGGTTTGTTTTACATTGTTACAAAAAAAAACCCAATGGCGTTGGCCCAAATTGAGAGCCCAAACGGCGAGCATGTTGCGTGTGGAACAAAAACTACGTCGTTTTTTATTCTACGCGAGACATTATTTTTTTTTTATGTGGGTTTTATTTTTTCGGCCTCATTTTAATAGTTTATTTTTTTTTATTTAATGAGTTAGGTGTGGGGGCTTACTGTTTAAAGGTTTTCTTTTTTTGCTATTACGGGTATTTTTAATATAATTTTATGGGAAAAATGGCTTTAAATGAGAATCGCGCGTTTACTGCAGGCGTTTTTTAATTTATTTTGTGCGGGTTTATTTGTTCGGTCTCAGTATAAAGTGCAGGGTTTATTTTTGCGTTAAATTTTATTTTTATTCTTTTATTTTTATTTGTGCGGGTTTGTTTTTTCGGTCTCCTATGTTATATAGTTTATTTTTTTTTATTGGGCTTATGTGTTGGGCTTATGTTGGAGTATTTTTTTTATTCTGAATAAGTCAATATTTTTGTAGGTTATTTTTTTCTTTTTATGGGAGCCGTTGTTTTTACATTTTGCCTAAAAAAAATGCCAAATGGGTCGGCCCAAATTGGGAGCCCTTAGGCCAGTTACTGTAGCTACGCTGCCAAAAACGGCCAGGCGTTTTATTCCAAATATAGTATATAGATATAATAAAACGACGTAGTTTTGTTCCACGCGCTACAGTGCTCGGCCCTTTGGGCTCCCAATTTGGGCCAGCCCATTTTGTTTTTTTTTTGTTTTTTTTTTTGGTTTTTTAGGCAATGTAAAAAAAACCGTTCGGCACAAAATAGAAAAAAAAATTACAAAAATTAGTGGCCTATTCAGATAAAAATCCGCGACTGATACCAACACATAAGCCCATTTTTAAAAAAAACAGCTATTAAAATGAGACCGAAAAAAATGATAAACACGCGACATGATACCCAACACATAAGCCCATATAAAAAAACAAGCTATTAAACATGAGACCGAAAAAATAAACCCGCACAAATAAAAAATAAAAAAGAATAAAAATAAAATTTTAATGCAAAAATTAACCCGCGCTATTAAACATGAGACCGAAAAAATAAACCCGCACAAAATACAATTAAAAAAACGCCCTGCAGTAACGCGCGATTCTCATTTAAAGTCCATGTTCCCATAAAATTATATTAAAAAAAACCCGTATAACCAATAAAAGAAACCTTTAAACATGAGCCTCACACATAAGCTCATATAAGAAGAAAAAAAACTATTAAACATGAGGCCGAAAAAATAAACCCGCACAAAATAAAAAAAATAAAAAATAATAATGCCTCGCAACAACGCGAAAAAAATTAACGACCCACAGCAACGCGCGGGTAACCATGCTTGTTTTTTTACTATAGGTGTCGATCCACTACAAAAGATCTACAGTGGGCTTGTGGAGCTTAAAGATATTAGTATGAAGAATATTGGGCTTGTGGAGCTTAAAGATGGTAATATGAAGAAGTATTTGGACTTGGTGCAAATGGACGTGAATCATTTTTCAAAGATGCTCAAGTCTTACCGGTAGCCCAAGACAAAAGCAAGTCTAGAATATAGAAAAAGAAAAAATCTTATGATGCCCTATAATGTATTATTCGATGATTTTTAATTAATATCTATTTGGATATATTATTCAAAAGTTTTTTTTTTAAAACAACTATAACTAATTGTAATAATTCGCAATATACTTTTATATTTATAATCTATATCTATATATTCTATGCTATATATAAAGAGTTTACACCTTATTCTTGAATGTTAAAAAACTAAGAAAAAAAGTTATATATGAAAACTATAATTTCATTCACTTTAAATAGTGTTTAATCTACATATCTTCAAACTTTTATTATTTTTCGTTTATAACTTATAAACTTTCTTTTTATCACTGCGACTATCTGGCGCTATAAAATCTCGTTGTTGTGCACGGGTGCGCATCTAGTATACATAAATTGACGTTTTCTCTCCTCTAATAAACATCGCTTCTTCCCAAGAACCCTCTTCTTCCTCCAAAGAACCATTTTCTTCCTCCTACAAACCCCATTGTATCTATTGTGAACCCTTTAGAATCAATTTCGAACCTCACTCACTACAAACTCTTTGTTCCTTCACATATTCCCTCCTCAAACCCCCATCCAATAAACCTGCTAGTCAATCTTCCATTTCTTTTAAATATCCACTTACTTTCAACATAATTTTTCTTTTTCATCTTTTTTTTCATTCACTTGACCAACAATTTCGACACTCATATCCAAAGAATTTCTTCTTCCATATCTTTTCAAAACCTACTTACTTTTGACATAAAAAAAGGCCAAAGTGTATATTGGTACCTCAAACTTGGTTAACCAGGTCTTTTACTACCCTAAATTGTTAATGGTGCGGTGGAGTACCTGAACTTGTAAGCTTTGATATAACTGGGCCTTAACTCAGTCACATGACTTATTAGCATTAGTTTTTTGAACGAACGGCAAGTATCAGCCAAAGAAGTCCAAGACTAAAAAGCCAACCATAAAGTCTACTAGCAATAAGACGGTTTCGAATATGTGATTCAATCAACATTATTAAATTACGATATAATTTTTTAATTTGTCTTGCTAAAAGTAAAATCTGCTGAGATATTGAATTTTGGTTCTTTAGTAGTATGTTGGAAATTTGAATATTTCAATATGTTGGTGATTGTAATGCAAATTGAATTATGTGTCGATTTTTAGCTTGTATTGTTTAAATTGCAAAACAAGTCATTTTTTGAACTGCTATGTGTATTCTTTTGACCCGTTTACATTTAAATTGGTTAATGTATTGGACTGCGTCTGCAAATAGGTTTATGTGATGCTCATGCTTTCTCTAAAATTATGTGTTGACTCCATAAATTTTTCTACATCGTTTTGCCTAAATGTTCGTGTGATTGTGGGGACTCTAGACCGTTTCAACCGGTTGGACCGTCGGGTCAACCCTATTTCCAATATATATATATTATATATATATATATTTATATATATATTATATAAATATATATTTTCACTTAATTAATTAGAAAGAAATATTATATATACTCATGAAAAATTCCATATATTAAGCCTAAGGCTCTATATTAACAATAATAACATTAAAATTAAAATTAACGTCGCAAATAAATACAATTAACATGTTTTAATATATAAAAAAATACGAAAAAAACCAAAACCCGGGCCGGGTCTCATGACCCGGGTCACTCAACCCGTCAAAACCGCGGTCAAACCGGGTTTCGAAAATATGAAACCCGGTTTAATTTGACCCGTTTTTTCGGCCGGAACCGGTTCAACCGGTTGACCCGGCCGGGTCGAACCGGGTTTCAAAACACTGGTGTTGACTCCAAAAAAATTTCTACATCGTTCTGCCTCAATGTTCGTGTGATTGTGTGGACTCTAGAAATTAGGGATGAGCATGAGTCTAGAACCAGTGGAACTGGAACCGGAACCGATGGATCCGAGAACCGAAATTTTGAGAAAAGTAAGAACCGTGAACCGAACCAAATAGATTTTATTGGTTCCAGTTTCGGTTCCGGTTCTGGTTCCGGTTCTTTGGGTCTAACCGGATAAGAACCGATATTCTAGAAAAAAAAACCTCATGCCAATGAATTAAGCCAATAAAAAGCAAAAAAAAATGTATTTTTTAAGCATTTGCAATCATTTATGCTAAAAGCAATAGCAATTAATAGCTAATGCATAAGTTAAAATAAACAATCATTCTATAGTTTCACATGTTCAATAATTGCATAACAATCTGAAAAACAAAATAAAATAACTTCAAATTTTGTCCGACAAAAAAACTAGAAACGTTTATATTTCCACCGTTTGTTTCTCTTTATCTCTTCTGGTTAGTTTCTCTAATTGTTCGTTCATTTTTTTACAATCTCGTCGTCTTTAATAAGTTCTTCAACACCGTCCCAATTAATTTGCATCGAGAAACATAATAACAATTTAATTCATTATACAAAGAAAAGTCGGACAGTTAACTTTCTTGTAGAATACACACATACGCACAAACATGTCTCCAGAGAGCTTGAAAAGCATTTTGACAAAGACATGTTTAAGGTCGTGAAACAAGAATGCAAATAAAAATCAAATATAAAACTTACCTCCATTGGTTTGATAATAATTTTAATGGATTAAAGGTTAAGGTTTAAGGTGTTTGGCTGTGTTTTTTTAAAGTAGGCTACTAGAGTTTTTTTTATGGAATTGGAACGTATAATTTAACTATTTAAGTATGGAAAAAATTCATAATTTTAGAATAATTGGGTATTCGGTTCCGGAACCGAGAACCGGTGGAACCGAACCAAACTGAACCAAGAACCAAAAAATCTCAAACTCAAGATCCGGAACTGGAACCTATGGTGATGGTTCCGGTTTGGTTCTTATCGGTTCTGGTTTGGTTCTTGGTTCCGGTCCGGTTCTCTGGTTCTTTTGCTCATCCCTACTAGAAATTATGTGTTTGTCTGCATATTAGCTTGTGTGATTTTGATGCTTGATGACTTGTTTCATCTTAGATTTGGTTAGTTTAGGGGTGTTTGGCTTTTGTTGTATGTCCATGTGGGACCATTAACTTGTTGGTTTAGTTGTTAGCTGTTCTTTCTATGTTGTAATAACTTTTGCTTCCATTCATGTGTTATTTTATGTATGTTTTCTAAAAAGATAAAAAATAATCTCATGTAATTGCCATTCAAACCATCATTTGCAATTTTGCACAATGTTATCAAGTTTCATGGTAAGATGAGTTAAATCATGTTGTCATTGCATAAATAAAGCCACATCAATCTAATTTTAATTTATTGAATAGTATATATTATACAATTCAATTGAATTACGTATTTGTTTTCTTCATCATCTATCTTACATATACTACGTACATCAAATTAAACACATGTATAGGTCACGTCCGAGTCGACCCTTCAATTTATCGAATTTATAAGTTCAGGGTACTACACCGCGTCATTAAAAATGTAGGGTAGTAAAAAAACCCGATTAACCAAGTTTGAGGTACCAAAATACACTTTAGCCTAAACAAATATTCATATGTGTTTTTCATTCGTTTATCAACAATTACAACAATGATATCTAAAGAAAATTGATTGCATATGTTAATTAATATTACTAAATTTTAATTTGGACCATCATAACCAATTTTTTATGAGACGGTTATGTTAGTAGTTCATGTGAATGCTCTTTAAAAAGATATAAAATAAATGAAAAACATGAATGCAACTAAAAATAAAAAAGATGCTAAATAGTGGATTTTTCAAATGTTTTAACACTTTTTCATATATAATAGTGTACAAAATGGACATATTACGATGTCTTGCGAATAAAGTGTGCAGATTGATGGTAGGGTGTGTCAAAAGAGTATTATTGGTATTAAAAATAACAAATCTTACATTCAGAGGGTGCTTGGTTGGGCGGGTTTAAAGGGTGAGGAAAAGGTATTATAATAAAAAGTGATGGTTGTTTATGTATAATACGTACAATCATCTATTATCTAAAAGTGGGTAATCACCCATTACTCTCCAAATTGTGGGTAATAAAATTCATTACCATGTAATGTATTTTATTGATAGGTTTTTCCCACTATTCACCTCTCCTACATTGATGACCCTTTAATTTTGTTTTTGAATAATCTAACATATCCTTATATTATAAAAGCTTCAGTAGGTTTGCTTTCAATGTGGTCTCTTTATGAATGAGCATTTAGAGTTCGGCTTTAAGAATAGCCCCTCCATTTGCCCCATCATTGAATCTGTGTTAATGAAACATCCTTCACCCTTCGGCTTCCTGATATGGTTCTCAGCTTTACAACTGTGCCTCCTTCAACTTCCGTAACAGTTTTTGGGGAATAAATGTTTACAGGTATAAATTTTAGCCGATTTTCTTCAGTTGACAACACCTTCTACCTTTCCTTTCTAATCTGAATAACATCAATCCATTAGATCATGGCTCCTGAATGTGCATCGGCTGAGACACATTTTTTCCTGGACAATCTTGAGTTGGGCGTAACTGGAACCATTGTCCTGATGTTCTGTCGAATGTGGGATGTGTATGCTGCTACGGGCCGGTATTTGAGCACCGACTTTGTTGTCTGTGATTCAAAGGTAACCCATGAAAATTAGATTCATGAATACTGTAATATTGTTTTAAATGTCAAGACATGTTTTAACAATCACATATTTCAGGGTAGTACGATGCACGCTACTGCACGTTCCACTATAGCGCACAACTTTCTTAAGTTGAAAGAGGGTGGGATATACTCAGTAAAAAACTTTGCCGTGCAAGCAAACAAGGATGAGTTTCGGGTAATTAAGAATGCAATGTTTATGCTGGAGTTGGATGGAGCAACAACTATCGGAAAAGTGTCCATGAAGCCTGATGGTTTCATTAGATTTCCTTTCGAATTGGTAGATTTTGATCATCTGGAGGTTACAAATAACAAGTACTTGGTTGGTAAGGTTTATTGCCTTTTGTTTATGGAATAGTTTAATATGGGGTTAAAAGCAATATACAATGATATGTAAACGCATTACCTGCAGATGCAGCTGGGTATGTGACTAATGTTGGGCGTACCGTTCAGCAGAAGACAGGGTCCAAAACGCTCGACTTCCACTTAGCTAACTCCAGGTACTTACCGTCGACCAGAGTGACTGTATGTAGGTGCTAATGTGACAGGTACATCATGATATGTTATTGAGTGTATAACAGGGGTCAATCAGTGCGCGTTACCCTGTGGGGTTCTCTTGGAGAGTTGTTGATCGAAAAAAGGACCAGCCATGTTGGTGTGTATCCGATTGTTCTAACGTGCCTGACAGTCAAGGAATACAACAGTGAGAAACCAAGATGTTAGACTATTTACGTCATTGAAGCAACACACCAGTTTTAGTTACATGTTTTTCTCCCCTGACAGGCCGGCTGTATCTATCAAGCACCTCCTCTACCTTGATCCTCGATGATGAGGAAATACCTGAAGTTAAACAGCTCAAGGCTGATAGCAGGTAAGGATAGTTGCTTTCTTACATTTTAGATTTGAACTCTTACAGTTTTTTCCTAATTTCCCTGTTTGGCACTCGCAGTGGTGCGGAATTCAGCAAGGAAATTCTACCGGTGGGTTATTCAGAGGCGAAGGCCGGGACGTTGGAGAATTTACTTATGTGGTCCCGAAATCGTAGGCATGATGTAGGTTGCTTATTTACCAGCATTCTGCTTCTTTTAGGTTAATAAACCACGGATCACTTATTACTTCAAATTATTTTCCAGACGGCTACCTTCCATTGTACGGTGACTATAGATAATGTCAGGACCAAGAATGGCTGGAATTTTCCATCCTGCGGAGGGGAAAAATGCAAGAAAAGCATTACCCGTTCTAACGGCCGCTTTGTCTGTGAATCCTGCAACAAAACTGTGGATTACCCAGTATTAAGGTTACACTGAGTTATTTCATACAATATTGAGCTGTAATTGAAACCAGATGATTCACTTACCTCCTGTTGCAAATGTCTACTTTCCAGATACAGGCTTGAACTTGAAGTTTCAGATGATACTGCACAGGTGGTTGTGGTTATGTTTAATGAAACGGCCACAAGTTTGGTGAAATGCACAGCCGACTCAATAGCTGACTGCCGAAGCGATGGGTGAGAGCGGGGGAAGTAGTATGGCGGCTGGAAGTCATGCCTACGAGAGTCCTAAATTAAAGCATCTGTCGAAATTTGGCATTTCCACCTTTGCCAGCAAGCGTTGGCGAACTTGTAGGCACCAATCACACACATTGGAGTTCAAAGCCATACATAATAATGAGCACTAACAGTAAGGAAAGCTTCACTTCTAGAGGATTGTTATCTACTGCCAGAAACGACAGTGAGGTATCGGGAAGTAGTATGGCGGCTAGAAGTCATGCCTACGAGATTCCTAAATTAAAGCATCTATTAAGGCGCCCCTCAATAACCACGCCCAGCCAAGGTAATAGAGGGCAAGAAACACAAAAGGTATCAACCTCATTTGGTTAAATAAACTTGTCCTTACTTTGAGGGAAGTAGTAAAGTCCACCTAAACATTTGTGTTATGGTTTTAGATGGGATTGATGAAGACTCTGAATGACAAGCCAACGTTTGTTTGCAGACAACCCATGGCAATTATCAGGAGGTAGAGTTGGCAGTCTCCAGATAGCATTAATAAAGAACAAAAGGTATGATAAAACTAAGCACTCTCAAGACTAACGTTGTCAACATGTAACATTAAACCACTGGATTACCCAGTATTAAGGTTACACTGAGTTATTTCATACAATATTGAGCTGTAATTGAAACCAGATGAACACAGCAGGTCGATTTGCATTCACCTTTGCCGCAAGCGTTGGCGAACATTTTAGGCACCAGTCACACATTGGAGTTCAAAAGCCATACATATTATGAGCACAACACGTATGAAAGCTTCACTTGCTGGAGGATTGTTACTGCCGAAGCGATGGGTGAGAGCGGGGGAAGTAGTATGGCGGCTGGAAGTCATGCCTACGAGAGTCCTAAATTAAAGCATCTATTAAGGCGCCCCTCAGTAACCACCCCTTCCAAGGTTAATGAGGGCAAGAAACACAAAAGGTAGTCAACCATTTGGTTTATAATATTGTCTTACTTATGAGGGAAGTAGTAAAGTCCACTAACATTTGTGTTATGGTTTTAGAGGGGAGGATGAAGACTCTGATGACGAAGCCTCATTTGTTGCAGACACCCAGGCATCATCAGGGGTAGGTGGCAGTCGTCCGGGCATAATAAAGAACAAAAGGTATGATAAAACTAAGCACTCTCAAGACTAACGTTGTCAACATGTAACATTAACACGCCACACTGCTTCTATTACTCTTTCAGGCGTGTTGTGGATGACAATGCTACGAGTTAGACACCGACCATCCTCCTCCGTACACGTGACTACTAAGCTCATGGACATGGGATTCTGATTCCACCTCAATAAAGTAGTTTGGCAAAATAAAAAACAATTATGTTGGAAATGTAATTGAATTTCTGTCATGTTACGCTGTAGACATTGCATGATTGAGATTTTAGTTTGAAAACGTTTGTGTCGTTCCACTGTGTTGCTAACTTTGACAGGCTTTAAACACGCACATACCAACACACATTTGTTTTGCCCACAAAAACCAGTAAAAACAGTTGGTAATATTAAAGTCATTTATATATTGTGTATATTTCTAAAGTTTGCAGGATAACCAACAAACTATGCAGTAATGAGATAACGTCGTTCAGAATGCTGACCTCACAGCCAGCTAGATATCAGACATGTTCACCACATTGCAAGCAATCGCCAACTCTACACCAACAGGCACTATACAGGGTCAAAGTGCAGGGATCACCCACCAAAACAGAGTAGTTAGAATGATAAGACAAAGATAGAATTGTAATTGTTTGGTTTATCATTGTTAATATTATGCCTATGTTGTTTTCAGCATATTATCATTCAGCTAAATATGTACAGAATATCAAATTTAACAACTTACTTATACTCATTGCCGCATTTCCAAATATCCATTCCAAATCCAAATTCATAGAACATAGTAGTTATATCTATGGAAGCATGGAATATGTTGCCAAGGTCTAATGACTACAGTGGCCCTAAACAGGAATTGTTAGCAGGCTTTTAATTAAATAAAACAATTGGCTATTCAATATGTGTACACTGAAATTCCTTTTGATGGATACCGGGAAACCATCAAAACATTTATAACAGAATTGGTATATCTGTGCACTAACAGAACAATTATGCAACGCCAGACATCATACTAAATAGACAATTTTGATGGCTCCACGCGAATAAAGTAAGAAAGTAGCGTCTACCTCCTTCTACGAATCAATGGATACCAGTTAATAATTTGATTCCTAAACATAGCAGCCAAACAATTGTAATAGCTATCATTGTGATTCCGCGATTCCCATAAGTATGTACCAAACACACCCTAAATCACGTAACTCCATGTCTGCTTACACATTCACAACAACTATCTTATTTGTGACAATTGCCATGTTCCCGGTCTTCCTGCTACCCAAAGTAAATGTGCACGTAAGTTACTGTATTCACCTACAGTTCATCACTATATTATGAAAAAACACCCCAGGCCATCGTAACCAAAAGAAACCAGGATAATGTGAATATAGGTACGAATACGAGTTTAGAATCCAAAGGGGATGCCTACCTTAGCAACATTATTATGTATCATAATCCAGAGTGATTACTTCAAATACTACTTTTAACACCACAATAAATATGGTACTTTAATGACAGAATACTAAAAGGATGCCTATTAAAATTCTGCCAAAGATACAAATAAATATACTAACCTCACTATTCAAACCTCATATGAAATATTGATGAATCAAATCCTCTAACAAGCTATGAATACAGGTATATTCACTGCCACTAACATTTGAATAATTCTGATGAAATCTGGATTCACAACCATATTTCATTTTTCATTGGAAACCCAGGCAGGAACTCCGCTGAAAACCACTCACTGGCTAACATACTACAACACTCTATGAGAATACAAACAAACACAATTATTAGACAAGATGGAAGATTACAAAGTTACTGCGGTCTGCAACTAAATGAAACAGGAGCCTCAATCCCAAGTAACAAATATCTCTAATCTCACATTTCATGTTTATCAAATGGTTTTGTAAACATAGTATTATGGGTTCAGGTACCTTGGCAATACCAGACCAACGCAGAACCCATTTACCTAAACCAGCAGTAGGATCTAGATCTAATTACGCCTACTCCCATGCCCACAGGGGTGAAACAGGTGAAAGACGAATGAAATAGTATATAATTTAAATTTCTTTTAAAAAAACACAATGTAGTTTTCAATTCTAATTGCATACTTTGAAAAGTGTATCCGAAAATTGTAATTTCAGGCACAAGCACTAAATCTAGATCAATGTATGGCCAAAAAGGAGTTGCATTGACTTCAAGAGGTACCTTTACAAATTATTATGTTTCCTATTCTACAAGTAGCAACTGTGACACAAATTGCTTTCCCGGCACTAAATTACTCAAATCTACAGTCTATAATATGTCAACATTTCCTTCCTAATGTTACAACTTCCAATATAGGAGCAGAGGTTTCCTACCATAATATTGGTGCACCATCGCATCAATGTGCCCACTGTAATGCAAGCATGTGGCCTGAAGAGAGAATTAACAAAGGGAATCGAGCTGCCAAAGCATCATTTTCTCTATGCTGTCAGGAAGGTAAAGTCCGACTACCCAAATTTAATCCCACACCTCAGCCATTGCACAACTTGCTGAACTATAATGATCCAGCCACAACACGGTTTAGAGACCAAATAAGAGTGTATAATAGTATGTTTAGCTTCACATCTTTCGGTGCTAGAATAGATCATTCGATAAATAACGGCAGGGGGGTCTACACATTTAGAGTAAATGGACAAAGCTATCACAGAATCGGGTCCCTGCTTCCTAAAGAAGGCACACAACCCAGGTATGCCCAGCTTTGGTTCTTTGACACTGAAAATGAGGTTAGAAATCGCATGGGTGCCTTTATGGATAAGGATGATAGCGACACAGTGGATGCTACAACCGTACAAAGTTTAATCCAAATGTTGGATCAATATAGTTCAGTAGCCAAAGCATTTCGGATGGCAAAAGATTGGTGTCATTCGCATGCCTCTGTGAACGTGGAACTACATTTGCTCTCTGAAAGAACAAATGCAAGGCAATACAACAAGCCCACCGTGGCTGAGGTTGCAGCCCTAATTACCAATGACTTTGGCGATGGGATACCTTCAAGAGACATCATTGTCAACAAGCTGCATTCTGGACCCAAACGAATATCAGAATTGCATCCAGCCTACATGGCCCTGCAATATCCATTGTTGTTTCCGTATGGAGAAGACGATTTTCACGAAAAAATACCTTACTATACTAACAGAGGTAATCGGAAAACTAACCGGGGGTATGTCACAATGAAGGAGTACTATTCCTACATTATTCAGCAAAGAAATGATCAAGGTAATACTTTAATAAGAGGAGGACGTCTATTTCAGCAGTACTTGGTCGATGCATACTCGGCCGTGGAAGAACAACGACTGAAATGGACGCGGAATAATCAAGACACGTTGCGTGTAGATTTGTATCACAATGTATGTGATGCGGTTACAAGAGGGGACACAAACGCGGCAGGTCTGGGGCAAAGAATAGTTTTACCGGGTACTTTTGTTGGCGGCCCACGATACATGATGCAAAATTACCAGGACGCAATGGCCCTTTGCCGTGCCTATGGCAACCCGGATCTGTTCATCACCTTCACATCTAACCCAAAGTGGCCCGAGATCAGTGAGATGCTCGCTTATTTCCCCGGACAGAAAGCTCATGATTGGCCCGAAATAGGCACAAGACTCTTTAAAATCAAGCTAACCAACTTACTCCACGATCTTACTAAAAACCAAATATTTGGAGCGACCGAAGCAAGTAAACACCCAAGACTCTTACTTTTATTTTAAATGTTTAGCTCCATCTATCCATTACTGATACTTAAATTGCAACTAATTACAGTTGTGTATGTCATTGAGTTTCAAAAACGAGGGTTGCCACACGCACATATTCTACTGTGGCTTGAAAATAGCAGTAAATGCAAGACAGCCGCTCAGATAGATGACATAATCTCAGCAGAGCTTCCATCACCAACAGATGACCCAGACGGCCACAAGGCAGTTACAGATTACATGCTACATGGACCTTGCGGTAAGGATGGGAGATACGCTCTATGCACAGCAGAGGGTAAATGTACCAAGCATTACCCAAAACAGTTTTACGCGGAAACTGTCCTTGATGAAGATGGCTACCCAATTTACCGTCGATGAGACAACAAAACAATTTTCAAAAAGGGGAAATTCACATTCGATAACAGGCATGTGGTGCCTCACAACCGTTACTTATTGCTAAAATACCAGGCACACATCAATGTGGAATGGTGCAACAGATCAAAAGCGATCAAGTACTTATTTAAGTACTTAAACAAAGGCCCTGATAGAGCAACAGTTGTAATACAGGAAAACATTCAGAGGAGTGACCATGCGACATCAGAAAAGGTGGTGGCAGTTGATGAAATCAATAACTACTTAAACTGCAGATATTTAGCGCCGTGCGAAGCTGTATGGCGCCTCTTCTCATTCGATATCCACTACTCATATCCGTCGGTCATGAAGCTAAACTTCCATCTCCCTAATCAAAACCCAGTGACATTGCGGGATTCAGATTTTTTACCGGCTTTGCTCGAAAGGGAAGGGATAAATGTTACTATGTTCACCGATTGGTTTGCCTTAAATGCCCGCGACCCATCAGCCAGAACACTGACATATGCTGAACTACCAAAGCAATATGTGTGGCATGAACAGTTGAAAATGTGGAAGCAGCGAAAACAAAAAAATGCATTGGGAGAATCGTTTACTCAACCCCAGCCTCGGGAGAACGCTATTTTTTGAGAATGTTGTTGAATGTGGTCAGAGGACCACAAGATTTTGATGAACTAATGACAGTCAACAACAGATTGTGCCACACATTCAAAGAAGCCTGCTTCGCATATGGCCTCCTAAATGACGATAGGGAGTGGACAAAAGCTATATCAGAAGCGAGTTTATGGGCATTAGGCCCACAGCTCCGTGACCTATTCGTTACAATCTTGCTGTTTTGTGATGTCAGCAGCCCACTCAAACTATGGGACGAAACATGGGAACTTTTATCAGAAGACATAGTACACAGAAAACGGAAACTATACAACTACCCCGAGTTGCAACTCTCAATTGAACAGATTCAAAACTATTGCTTGGTCGAAATCCAGGAATTACTGAATAGGAATGGAAGATCTTTAACAGACTTCCCAGATCTGCAACTCCCAAATCCACAATTGCTAACGAATATGGACAACCGTCTCATCAGAGAAGCATTGAACTTTGATATGAACAAGAGTAGGATTGAACACGAAAGGCTTCATCCACTATTAAACCCGGAACAACGATTAATCTATGAACAGGTTATTGATTCGGTGCATAACCAAAAAGGACAGTTTTATTTTGTTTATGGACCAGGCGGTACAGGAAAAACCTTTTTATATAATACCATCATCGCAAGATTACGGACAGAAAGAAAGATAGTGCTTGCAGTTGCCTCTTCAGGTTCGACATTTTAAATTTACTTACTTAAAAATTATGATTTCAAAAACAATAAACCCACAAAAGTGCTACAATTTTGAAATAGGAATTGCAGCACTGCTATTACCAGGTGGAAGGACAGCTCACAGCAGATTCATCATACCGCTGGAATTATTAGAAAACAGCACCTGTGGCATAAAGCAGAATACCCATTTAGCTGAACTGATGCAAGAAGTACAGCTAATCATTTGGGATGAAGCACCGATGACACAAAAATACGCGTTTGAGGCATTGGACAAAACACTAAGAGATATACTGGGATTTAAGACACCGGGAAAAAGAAACCACATTTTCGGAGGCATGACAGTATTATTGGGAGGCGATTTTAGGCAGATTCTACCGGTCATACCCAAAGGAAAAAGGCCAGATGTTATTCAAGCATGCATAAACCGCTCAGAATTGTGGAAGGATTGCAATGTTTTCACACTCACACGAAGTATGAGAGTCAATGAATATTATCCAAACGGAGAAATTGATACTCGAAAACAAGAATTTAACAAATGGGTTCTTTCTATGGGGAACGGCACCGTCGTCGCCAAAGCTAAACACGGAGAAGATGAGCCAAGCTGGATTCAAATTCCCGAAGAGTTCATAATAAAATCATCAGGCAACCCAATTGAACAGATTGTTGACGACACATATCCTGATTTCATCGAGAGGCAGAATGACGATGACTATCTTAAAGAACGGGCCATTCTAACTCCTAGAAATGATGACGTGGACGAAATAAATGCCTATATGTTTAAAAAGCTAGCCGGGCAGTCCGTAACCTACAATAGTGCTGATGAAATTTGTAAAGCATCAACAGAGACACTGGACCAACAGCAGCTATACCCAACAGAGTTTTTAAACACCTTGAACTTCTCAGGGATGCCACCCCATGCGCTATGCCTTAAAAAGGGACTGCCAATAATGCTACTAAGGAATGTCAACCCTACCAAGGGACTCTGCAATGGAACTCGACTGATCATAACTGAACTTGGGGAATTTGTTATCCACGCAAAAATCCTAACTGGATCGCATGTGGGCGACAACGTCCTTATACACAGGATCATTACAACATCTAACCAATCAAAATGGCCCTTCGTTTTGAAAAGAAGACAATATCCAGTTAGGCCATGTTATGCAATGACAATTAACAAAAGTCAGGGGCAGTCTCTTAATTATGTCGGCCTATATTTACCCAACCCCGTGTTCAGCCATGGTCAACTATATGTGGCACTATCGAGAGTCACAAACCCAGCCGGGCTAAAAATACTGATGACTGAAGATCCTGACCCAGAACTGAAGAACTGTACACGTAACATCGTATACAAAGAAACATTCAACAACCTACTCTAAAAGGAAACACCAACAGCTTTTTAACACACTTCAGGGTTATGGACTATAACACTATGAAAATAGCACAACAATCATTAAAAGCTTCTATTGGATGTAGCATTGAAATGTTTTTGGTTAAAGCATAATAAATACCCGTTTTACATGATTTAAAGTTAGTAACTGTGTATGAAAAAATTAGTAACAGATACCTCCCTCATTTTAATGTTTTGTATGACCGCGACTGAAACCACTCCCCTCTTTTAATACCATGGTTTAAAATGTGCAAACATTGTTACAATTCAGTGTCCATTCCCACAAGAGAAGCTTATGCAAGGATATGCATGCTTCTTACCCATCCTTGAATGGTAAGTTAATCTAAAAGTCTAAAGCCAAAGCAAATGTCATCCTGTAAACACCCCACTTCAGGTTTTTTGATTTCGAACCAAGATAAAAAATAACACTCTTGATACTAATAGCTATTGGCAACAAAAAAACAACGTCAAAAGGCAACCGTTTATTCGAGTAACCTGGGAAACTTTGAATGTCAACTATATGGTTAAACCCTTAGATGCTGTTGTAGTTGATGTTAAACGCGTTCATACTGTCAATCAAAGAACTAGGACCATTAAATTTAAAATAGGTGGTAATGAATGTGCATCGTGCTCAATATCTATCGAATCTATTCTTCACGAGCTGAATGGTGTTGAGAATGCTGTTAGTGGCTCGAATATTCATTTAAAGGTCGAAAAACTTAAAAAAGCATTGGTCACATCTTCATTTTGGTAGATTTAAGGAATCGTAGATTTAAACATGTTTAAGGTTTGTAAATGATTGTTATTATATAATTGAATGTTCCAGGTATAACCAATGCTAAGAGTATTTATAGCGGATATCTCAAACCCATATGTTTATTCATACTTAAATCAAAAACTTCAGGACATAACAAAAAACACCAAAGACAGCCATTATTCAATCTAGACAAAACAGATTACTCTGAATCAGAACATATGTGACGAACCACCAGCACTTAACAACTCCTGCTACTGCAACTCCATATCAGCAACGAATCCGGACTTCAAACTCACTCCAACCTGAGCACGAGCCAACAGTGTCTCCAACTCACCAAGTGTGACAGCATCACGAGCAACGACAACTCTCATATGCTCCAAACACTTCGCAGCACCTTCCACCTCTCCAACCGCCTCCAACTCAGCTACAAGCCTCCGTTTCTTGCTCAATGATATCCTAAGTGCGAAGCAGAGATCACGCATCAAAACACCAAACGATTCATCCTCACCACGCGACTGTCCGAAAACATACTTCATTTTATCCACCAGACGAGGGGATTCAGCGACCTCAGCCAACTTATCCAAAATAAAAAACGGACCCATGTATACAAAATTAAACTGAAAAACAAAATATGCAGTAATGATACAATACTTTGCACCAAAACTAGCATATAAATAGGGAAAGCTAAGGCCCTTTAATCTACCCAAGGGAAATGCAAAAAGGCATAACAATCAATGTAATTAAGGACAAGAACCAACCATTTTGTAACTCCTACAGCTGTTACTCATTCAACTAATGGAACAGGCTCTCAGAAGGTCAACAGTCATCTGCTTTAATTCCTTAATACACATTCATTATGCAGGCTCAGGGGAATTGATACATCAAATCAACAACTACAAACAACAAATTGCAGAGAACCTGCATATCCTACTTATGGAGGCATAAACAGGAAGATAACATCACCTTTGCCAAGCTGCAAACGGTGACATACACACCAAAAACCTCACACTCCACAAGAAACACTTTTGCCAAGCTTGAAAAGGTAACATACGCATCAAACACGTCAAACGGCACATACTGGACAACATAATCAACCTGCACGTGCAACGAGGAAAACGTCACTAGCCCACTACATAAACACTATAACATCCACCCTCCATTCTGACCATGTAAAACCTCATATCAGATGAACCATACAATTGATACTATTCATTCTAAACATACCACCCCCCGAACAACAACCCAAAAAATCTGACAAAAACCAATTAGCAATTCTGATTCTCATAATAATGCATAACAGTCGGACACATCCATGAACGAAAAGAAAGAACCATTAAACCAGGGTAACAATAACTATAGTCATAACAGCAGGGGAACAACGGACAGCTATCTCACATCCAACAATATGATTATGAACACTAAATATAATTATATCATTGAAGCAACACGGATCTATCTTACTCATCTAAGCACAACATGACAACAGCAAAATTACGCCTCACATGCATGTCCAACACTTGAAGAACACAAAGGTGTATATCAATCAAACGATAATAAATTGCATAAAAACTAAATAACTAAAAAAAAGAGGAAGACAACACTTTTAATAAACCATAAACTTCCATTAGGATTAACAACCAAAACATCCATACAGAATTCATACTTATCATTAACCTTAAACACAAACAGACTAAACATTAAAACCACTAAAAACACATGAGACATGAAAAACTAAACAAAACTACCCAACAAAAAAACAAACACCACAAACAACCACATAACAAAAAACAAAACAAACAACCAAAACTACAAAAAACAAAAAAAAAACTCAAAATAAAAAAAAGAAACCAAAAAAATCAAAATATACAAAACAACAAAAAGCAAACAATTACAATCAAATCAAAAAAAAAAAACCAAGAACAAAACAAAACTACAAAAACACAAAATAAAAAATACTTACCAAAAAAAAAACCCACCAAAAAACAAAAAAAACAAATACAATCTAATAACAAAACAACCAAAAAAAACATATAACAAAACAACAAAAAACAACAAAACAAAAAAACAAAAAATACCAAAACTAAACAAACAAAAAACAAAAAACACACAACAAAAAAAATCAACAACAACATCACCACCACAAAATATAAAAACACACCAAATACCCAAAACCACAAAAAAACAAAACCAAACAACAAAAAAAACAACTATCTCACATCCTACAATATGAGTTATGAATCACTAAATATAAATATATTCATTGAAGCAACTGACAAGCAACAAGGATTCTATATTTCTCATCTATAGCACAACATGACAACAGCAAAATTACGCCTCACATGCATGGTCAAACACTTGAAGAACCAAAGGTGTATATAATTCAAAACGATTAATAAATTGCATAAAAACCTAATAACTAAAAAAAAAGAGGGAAGCAAACCATTTTAATAAACCAATAAACTTCCATTAGGATAACAATCCAAAACCATCCAGACAGAATTCATTCTTATACATTAACCTTTAAACACAAAACCAAGTTACTAAAACATTATAACCACTAAAAAAACATGAGTCATGAAAAAACAAATCAAAAGAAGAACCATCAACTTCCATAGCTACAGGACCCATCAACCATTCATAACTTCCACACTGTGCCTACTTCATATAATATCTCCTATTCAACCCATGTACTTAGCATCTTAACCCTAAACATAATTCCTAAAGACCCATCAATGTATCAAACACTTAAGACTAGTGGCGGATCATCAACGCCTATACCTCCATCTCAGCAATTAGAGCATTCAACTGAGCAATTTGATTGCTTGATGTTTGGACTTCTTCCCGCATTCGAAGAACAAAGCGCGCTTCAGCAATTTGTTGTCCCAAGAAAAACTTCATGTAACCAATCACAGAAGACCTAGCCCACTGAATTCGATAGATCGTCAACGACACGGCCCTAGCGGAGTGCATTTCCACCATCGGGTGCTGCACCAATTTTTTTTGGGTGAACAATGTGATCAAGGTATTGGTTTGGTGATATGCTTAGGTACATAAAAAGATTTTAGTTTGGTGATATGCTTATGTGAGGGCATATATAAAAGAAAATATGTGGTGTACATTAAACCCAAAACCATCATTGCTATGGAAATCCACCCGACCAAATCAGAATACGAGATTAATGCCGGTCATTTACACACAGTGGAGCAACATGCAATAAACTAACTAAACCCTCCATGTTTTGAACTAACCGAAACTAAACCCCCAAACTAACAAACTCAACCCTTCTAACTTATATTAAACCAAAAACCAACCTCATACTCCATTTCACACCACATAAAACACACACACAAATAATGCACATTTTTAAAGTATTCCCAACTTATAAACATACATTTATAAAAAACATGAACCATAAATAATCAAATACAGAAAGTAGCTCAGCAATCGAATTTAACCTAAACACTAACCCGGTGCAACGCACGGGTGTCGACACGCCTCGTGTTTAAAATTTTCATGTCATTTCCTTTCTGTTCCATTTCTTTTATTTTAAATTAACACAATAAATTCTTTAAAAAAACACAATAAATTTTTAGTATCTTATCATTTTCTCTCATTTACTTTAAAAAAGAACTCGATTTAATAGTGGCATTATAATGATTGGTACTTTAGCTCCGACCCATGTGAGATTTTAGTTACAATTGTTTTCTATCTACCTTTATCATTTATCGTGACTCGTGGTCATCTCATTTGACTAAATGTACATGTTTTTTTAACAGCATCATTTATAAAAAAAACAACTAACAAAGAGCTAGCAATATAAAGAAGATTTTAACCAATCATTTCAACTACAAACTAAACTACTTTTATACTTAAGCCAAGAAAAAGAATGCATACGAATACAATCAAAAATATCACTCTTTGGTATAGACAATATAAATGGTATGCGAGTTGTTAGTCAACTTGAAGGTTGTGGGTTTCATTTGAAGCCTTTGTAAGATATATTATGAGGTCGTTCAAAAAAAAAATATAGAAATACAAAAGGCTAGCTTCCGTTAGATATCTTTTAAAAATAAATATCCGTTGCCAACTTTAATATGTGTGCTACTCCCCCCGTCCCAAAATTATTGTCCCCCGACAAAAAACACACAGTTTAAGAAAAATACATTTATTACAGCTTTCTCTTTCTTACTTTTTAGCAGAATGACAGTTTTACCATTAGCTAATTAATTAAAGTCCTTTTTAAAGTTTGTAATTATAATTTCAAGTAAGGGTAATATGGTAAACTTGATCAAACTTTCCTATCTATTTTCAGCAGTGGACAATTAAATTGGGACATCCCAAAAAGAAAACGTGGACTATAATTTTGGGACGGAGGGCCTTCTTGGCTCACATGTTCTGTACTTTTCACACCTTCCAACCCTACCTTGTCCCCCTGTTTATAGTATAACACAGTTTTTTTATCAGTTTTTCTTTCGTATTTTTTGTCATTTTAACAGTTTTGACTTGTTAAAATTTATAATTTTTATTCCGCACCTTCCGTTTCACAGTTTTATAATATAAACAAAATTATAAAAATAAAACAAAAATTTTAAAAAAATTAAAAACTGAAAAACATAAAAGAGTACAAATAACTTTTTAAAAGAGCTTTAATATCGATAGCTTGATATTTGTTAGGAGCCTAATATTAGAATTTCAGTAGACCAATTGATTTGACTTTCTAGTTTCTAAGCAATAGAGATAGTCAATCATATTGTAGATAGTTGTTTAAAATTATGGTTTTAAAAGGCGCGCTATGGCATCGTTAAGGCCTCGCAGAGGCGTGAGGCGTGACCTCCACGCTACGCAATAGACCAAGACTTAAGCTTAAGGCTTGGCGTGAGATGAGGAGTAAAAAAACGAGATAAGGCGTGATGCGTGAAGGCTTTTTTTGAATTCAATTTCGATAAAAATCGTACTTTTATATAGAAATGGAAAAATTACATGCAAAGATAGTTTCTTGCCTTTATTCCTTATGTATGACACTTTTTGTAAACTCAATACTATATTTGAAATATGATACAAATATATAAATTTATAAATATTTTCATATTTTGTGCCACTTTAAGTCACGCCTTAAATAACGCCATGACTCGTCATGGCGCGTTAGTCGTGAGGCTTAGCCATGCCGCCACGCCACACCTCACGCTATTTACAACCTTGTTTAAAATTCGGTTGCAACTTGCAACACGTATTTCGTTTTTGTAGAATATACCATTCTTCAACCAAAAAAGAAAAAAAGAAAGTAGTATTTGGAAAATAAAATAAGAAAATTTTAATTGTCGAATTGCTAAGATGGTGTAACAAAATCTGAACATTATGAGATGTTACGTTTGAGCTTGTTGTTCATGACTTTGTTAGATTCTTTCATGTCACGTTTGTGCGTATCTATCACGACTAATAGAGGTGTTATAAGTCAAGTCAATTGTCGCAACTCGCAAGTGTTGATTTTTCAATAATATGATAGTGTTTTTCTGATTCTAGTATAAATACCGTAAGAAAACTGTAACACTTTTATTATAATAAATTAGATTACAATAAATAGATAAATAAACAGACATAATAAAGTAGAAGTAGAAGACATACTTTATTAACGATAAATAAAAGAAAGCAGTGAAGGTCCGTCTAAGCACGAGGCTCGTGTTTAACACAATTCCCTTAAAACAAATTCGTCGTTTGTTTTCAGGGTACAATGGTCAAAATAGATGTACCACCGAAAGTGAGAAACTTGCCCGAAAATTCACGGAAGTAACTTGCGTTTCTGATCGAAAAGATCACTGGAAAAACGTACGTATGAAGCTGATATTTTTTGATGTAAAAACTGAACGAGCAAAGGATTTATTTTTTAGGTAAACTTGTCTTGGTCACCAAGACAGTGATAAATATAACCCGATTTGATATCTTCCATTCTGCATAACTTGTTCTTAAAGTTTAAACCAGAAACTGTTAAAAACGAAAACGAAATCTACGTAGGTGTTCAAATAAAACTAACCAAAAGAACTTGATAGGCAATATCAAGATTTCTATATAAACACATCAACATTTCCTTTATTAGGTGATGTGGGACCCAGATTTTGTGTTTTAAGTACCTCACTTTTAGACACGATGTCTCATTCATTAACTATATTTTGGACATACTTTAGCTGGTTGCTTAATTCTCTTCAAAGAGAACACAAACCTACTAGCTAATATAAATATATATAACATATACATATATTAAATATAGTAAGGTCTAAAATTTGCAAAAAATCATTTTGCAAAACCCATTTTTCCAACAAATACGTGTTCTTTCATAATTGTATTTATTTAAGTGTTTAAGACATACTAATAAGCAGCTGCTAATCTCTTTAAACATTTTTTTTTGAACGGCAAATTTTATTAAGCTAGCAAGATGCTAGAGAAAGTTACAAACTAATGGTACATGGATTTTGCATCCAAGTAGACCAATTAAATTTGAGGTAGCATGCCATTATAATTTTGTTTGGGTAGATTAGATTAGCTAAATTAGTTTGGGTACCAAGCTAGCATGCCATTATAATTTTGTTTGATTAAAATAACAACTAAAGTTCAAGATCGCCGGTGCAAATATCTTCGTCAACTTAACATCATTTTATTTCATCTATATATGATTCAGGTGTTTAATATATGCCCGACGCAATACCGGATTACACTTATTTAGGGCTATAACCGAATTGAACGTTCAGTGAACATCTCACGAACTATCAAAAGGCTCGTGTCTCAATGGTACTTAATGTTGTGTGTGAAGCTCTCCAACCAAATGGTTGTGAGTTCAAGTCCTGCTTAGGACATGTAAGATAGGCTGTGGTTTAAATATTGTGAGATAATTTAAATTGCCGTTTAAAAAAAACATCTTATGAACCATTCGATAAAAATTTCGCTTATATTCGCTTATTTATTAAATGAACAAACCTAAACAAAAATTTACGTTCGTTTAGTTAAATGAACGAACATGAACAATATCCGTTCATTTATGTTCTCGAGAATCTGATTATTCGTTCGCTGACGTTCATTTATTTGTTTCCGTTCATATACCGTATCGTTTTATTATATACTTTTAAAATTATTTTACTTTAACAAATTTATATAACACAATATTAAGTATATTTTTTTATGAATTTTATGTTTATTAGTCTATGTTCGTATATGTCCGTTTGTAGGCTAAACGTAGTGGTGACCGCAGAGGACACCGTCACGTCAGCGTCAACTCAGTTTTCTCTCTCCTAGACCACACAGTGACCAAACACCCGTAGTGATGACCGCACAGGCGACCGAACAATTTTATTTTTTTTATAAACATTACATTAATAATTAAACATTACAAACTAAAATACGGAAATAAAAATACACGGAAGAAAAGACGGAAAAAAAATTACGGAAGATAAAAAATTACAGTAAATTAGTTTGCATTTGTTCGATGCCAAATGTGTTCCACTAGATCGGCTTTAAGATTAAGATGAGTTTCTTCGTCGTGTATTTCTCTGATAACTCGTAGCCTATCTTGTGCCGATCTTACGGGATCATCTTCACGATGTTGTTCCTCCGGATAAAAGTCGGGAGAGATTGCCTTTCCTTTTTCTTTGCGAATCATATTATGTAATATGATGCAAGTGTACATCAAATGCGTAATCCTTTTAAGACTCCTAGACCGTGCAGGAGTTCTTACGATAGCCCATTTTTTCTTTAGCACGCCAAACGCTCGTTCCACATCTTTTCTTGCTGCTTCATGCGCTTGCTTATATCTTATTCGCTTCACATCATTTGACCCTGGCTGCGAAATAGACTTCATAAGCACAGCCCATTCTGGATATATCCCGTCAGTAAGATAATATCCCCATTTATAAGTCACGTCGTTAGCCACGAATGGAACCTCTGGTGCTTTTCCTACTTTAAGATCATTTAAAACAGGGGATTGACGTAAAACGTTAACGTCATTGTTCGAACCTGCAACACCAAAGAAGGCGTGCCAAATCCATAAATCTTGTGAGGCAACCGCTTCTAACAAAATGAATGGCTCTGACCCGGAATCACCCCTACTGAATTGAGCACGATATGCTTGTGGACATTGAGCCCACG